>VNJS01015646.1:0-25185 GCA_008042575.1 Drosophila watanabei
GAGAAAGCCAGGCGAACTACTTGCCTTCGCTAAAGCCACCTCGATCCTCAAGGACTTCGAAACCCGCAGCAACAATCCATAGGTCCACCCCCAGAACAACCCGGGCAACTAAGGGCCATACTGGCCTATTCTTGGCCCCACGAGGGCCGCCCGATTAACCTAACCTAAAGCTCTACGATCAGCTGATCATCAGCTGTGAACTGTGAAACACACCACATGATTTAGCAAAGAGCTTTACAACATTTTTTGGTTTCTGTGCGTATAAATTCAAGTTCGTGGCAAATTTACAATTTTCACGTTTTTTATTTAAAGTTTTCGATATTATAAACTTCAAGGTATGTATTACATAAAAAAGCAGTGTTTGTGACCAGTGTTAAAAAGTGTAGCTTAAAAAACGTAGTGGTAATTAAGTCTATTAACAAGAAGACCGAATTAGCGTACACCTGTCGTTCGTGGAGTAGAACTTACTAGATTCAATCGGATTCAGTCAAACTCTTTTACTAGCCGAAAGTGTAAATCATTGTGCGTCTAAAGTGTGTACAATGAACTGCTACTTCCTGCTAACCTTTAAACTATGCCACTTTCAGTAGAAAAACGGAGTATTTTCTTAGTATGGCACGAAGAAGAGATCCCAACGAAGAAGTTTTTAGCCATGGAAAGCTTTGTTTTTGATACTGTTCTTAAAAAACTTATTCTCTGAAGAAGCAGTGCGAAATTGGCAAGAAACTGCGACATTTTACTAGTAGGCTTATAGTAAAGTGGAAAGAGTGTGGCAGAAATAAGGCTTTTTTCGAAAACAAATACAAGGAATGGCTAGATACGCCGCTTGTCTTGCATGAAAAACCATCATCCTATAATGTTGGACGTCCACAAAAAGATATTTCGGCTTGTTGCAAAAAATCGCAAGTAAACAAATTGTCAGGCATATCGGAAGATGTCCCAACAGATGCATTGTTGGTAGCGGCAAGCTGCGCCTTAATGCTTAAATGCTTTATTAGTTTCTTCCGACCCTTTGATATTTTTATTGTCAAATGGGTATTTCATTTCTCCTGCAAAAACAATTCTTATGGATGACGATGTTTAAAGCTTGCTTTTAATAGATCATCTCGTTTTGCCGGTCTCTGATTCAGAAGATTCTGAATAATATTTTATCTAATTCTAGCTAATTTCTTATTTGGAATATGCTGGTAAAGTTGAAAAAATATAAATTATAAACTGAAACACAAAGTGTTAATTAAAAAAAAATGTTATCTAGGTAATTGGAATATGTTAAAAAAAAAAAATTATAAAATTAAAAACAAAATGTTAATTTAAAAAAAATTTTCTTAAAATTTTTTATCTTAAAAAATTATATAATTTTTTTCCCGAGGAGTGAAAAAAAAAATCCGATTGAAGATATCTATTATAGTTTAGAAGTTATTAATTAAATTCCGCCCAATCACCCACTGTGCGACATGCCGCTTTTCATGGTCCTCCCCTCCCCTCCTGGTTGGACTAATTAATAAACAAAAGTTGTATTTTGTTAATAATCATATTTTTATATACTCACAAAACTTTCAGAGCTGTGTCTTTAAGCGTTCTCAAAAAAAAAAAAAAATATTTTAAAAAAAGCTTAATTTTTCGGCTCTACAAGTTAAGAACTTGCCCTAATTAATTCTAGATGGCTATGCTTCGTAGATTCGACGACGCATAGTCGCATATGATTGATTATTTCCTTTATTATACCCTTGCAGCGTATTATAATTTCAGTCAGAAGTTTGCAACGCAGTGAAGGAGTCATCTCCGACCCTATAAAGTATATATATTCTTGATCAGCATTAACAGCCGAGTCGATCTAGCCATGTCCGTCTGTCCGTCTGTCTGTCTGTCCGTTTCTACGCAAACTAGTCCCTCAGTTTTTAAGCTATCTGAATGAAACTTTGTAGATAGTCTTCTGTATACTCTTACTCGTACATAAGTCGGAACGAGCCGGATCGGTCAACTATATCATATAGCTGGTATACAACCGATCCTTAAATTTGTTGAAAAAAAATTATATCTTGACTGTTTTTTAACATATCTTGATCAACTCTCGGTTATAAGCTATATATATTATTCTAGATTTTCGGATTTAGTTTTATAAAAATCGGACTACTATATCATATAGCTGCTATAGGAACGGTCGTAAAATTTTCATACAAAAAATTATAGATTTGTCAGTTTTAAACATAATTTCTTCTACTTTGACATACTAGTATTTCAGAATTACTAGTATTTTTTCAGAATTTTGTTGTAAATTTCATCAGAATCGAACGACTATATCATATAGCTGCCATACTTCCTTCCTGCCATACTTAGCTTCCTTTCTTGTTTTTTGGTTATTTTTCCTCGATTTTCGTTCAGCTTTAATCCTTGTTGAGGTACAGCATTATCCAAAAGTACAAGTCCGACAATTCGACAAATGGAAGTATGATTTTTGAATATCAGCGTCGTCGAAACGACGAAGCATAGCTTTAGTGTGATTTTTGGTTATGTTTTATATATTCTTCCTAAGAATATTGGCCTAGAAAATAAGTAAAGGCAATGGTTAAAAAAATATATCGATTGAAAACCTTCTTGAAGACGACAAATCTGATGTAAAAAATGAAGATTTCGGTGAAAATATCCAACTCTGGGCGAATTAGTTAAGAAACTAAGTTCTTTTAGGCTAAGACAAGTTACTCCGCCCACTTTAACTCGGGCAAATGTCTAAAATGTCTTATTTGATAAATACAATATAAATAATGATTAAATCCAATCCAAATTAAATTCAAAGTGCCCATTTTGCCTTCGTTAACGCAAAATATGACTAAAACAACATGTGAAAAATGCCAAAATAGAACACAAAATTGATATTTGCGCCTCTTGTATAAAAATTTTTTTTTGTATCAAACTATACTTCTTTTTTTAGTTTTAAGTCCATATATTATTATGCGACTGAAATAATGAAACAACTTGTGATTTTTGTTTCCTAATTAAGCCAACGAAAATGTGGCCATTTAAAAAAAAATAAAAATAAGGTTGTTGATTATTTTTTAATTTTTAAGTACATTATAATTAAGAAACTAAAATAATATTTTTATTTTGAGTTGTTAAAAATATAAATAAAACTCTGAAAAAAATATTTAGAAATTTCTTTATATTTTAAAAGTTATACTTATTTTAAAATTCACGTCGTCGATTCGACAAAGCATAACCTTAGAGTAGGAAAAAAAATGATAGCCATCTAGGGTTAAATTTTGAACCAAATTTGAATAGTTTTCAACACAGTTTTCGCCAGTGCAGGCGAATCCCGACGGTCAGCATGCGCAGCTCGGGCCAGGCCGCCACCTAACTCAAGCTAAAGTTCGGCAAAGCGCCGCACAGTAGCGCCTTTTCTCATTTTAGGTTGCAAAAATCATAACTTTTGAACCAAATAAGATATTAAAATAATTTAAACGGCGACTGGCACGTAATTGTTGTAAAATTTACATATGTATTGGATAATGCGCAACGCCCACCCATTTGCCTTTTTATAGGGTATCAAAGTGGAAAAATAGATTCTTTTCTATGAAGACGATTTTTAAGAAATATTTTTTATTTAATTTTTTATCTTAATTTTTATGTATTTGCTTAAATAAAAATATTTTGAATGCAAAAAAAAAAAATATTTTAATTTTTTTAAAATAATTTTTGGCTGACCATAAAAAAAATTTCTTTGTCTTTTTTGTATTAGTATTATTAAGAAACCAATGTTAGGAAAAGATTTTTCATTCAATACAAAAAAAAACATGAATAAATTCAAAATTCTAACCCTAATAAGCGTTTTTGCGCTTAAGTAAGACCAGATTTTTTGGTGTTTTAGTATATTTTACACCTGAATTGCTTTGGTTTATGCCGTTGCATTTCCGCAGACGCAGTGTGACGCAGCCGATGAAAGCTGATTTTGGTCCAAAAAATATCCACAAAAGTCGTAGTTATAGTGTACTCGGTGGCTTTCATCGGCTTCAGAAGATATAGACTACTTTAGCCAGAAAAAAGTGAAAAAAATGGACACCTGGAAGGTAGCGATTTACCTGTGCAAGCCCAAACCCAAGTGTCGTTTTTTTTAGCTTATTTTATAGGTAATGAATGTATCTATCGTTTAAAGGAAAAAAAACATGACGATAGGTAACCTACATTTTGAGTAATGCTACCCGAAAGTCGACCAATTTTCAATTTTTTTTCTCCTATGATGCCAAAATGGAAACATTTTTCAACTTTGAATGCTCACATCATCTAAAAAAAAATCCTAAAATTAATTTTATTGTAGATTCTTAATCCTTGGGAAATTCTCTGTCGATTAAGTATAGTTAAAGTCGTTTTTGCGACATAGACTTTTTTGATTTTTGCAATGGCTTTTGTTCTGGAGGCGCTACTGTGCGCCGGCAGAACCGAGCATGCCCAGCCGCCAGAGTGAGAAGGATGGCGAGGAGAGAGCCGATCCAGGCAGAGAATCGAAGCCAGCGCTGCTGTCAGAATATAAGCAGAACTAGGTCAGACTGCAGACTGCTAGACTGCAGAAAAAAGCTTTACTCACTTCTTCGGTGATAACTAAAAGGCGCGGACGTGAAACAAACTAGGCTCCGAGAGCACAAGTCCAAGCAACACACATGGCCGCGATTAAATACTCCGTGAAGGAAACCCAACGCTTATTCTGGCCGCAGGACACGCGGCAGGACCCCGCCCCCAAAGAACCGCCGTCACCGATCTTCGCCACCGGCACGGATAAAGCCGGACGAGCAGGGTTGACCTGGCCAAGGGCCGTAATTGTTAATGAAGCTAGGGGCGCAGCGTCAAGTAGCAGACATACGAATGCATAAAGTCGTGATTAAATAATAAGTAGAAAATAATAATAATAACTAGAAAACATGTGCCTTTGTCTCATGTCTTTTTCTTTGGCCTCGCTTGCATAAACGGGGCCTCCCGCTGCCGCAATTCTTCCGCTCTCGCTCCCTCTTTCGGTGGCTGTTGGATAGTTCCAAGTCCGAGTCAAGGCGAGGCGGGAACGAGGGTCCGTTGCTGTTGGATGCCTCCAAGCATGGGCTCAGACGAGGTGAGAGAGACATCCATACAGGTGGCGTCCAAACAGGGACCGGCCAGGACATTGTTACGTGTCCATGAACAGCAGCAGGGGAAAAAATATATATGGGCAATTCTCTGGGGTCGAATGCGACATTTGTACGCATTCAAACTGAAAAAAAGATCTTTATTTTAATATAACAAATTTTAAACTTATAGCTCTTCGTAAGCCCTATAATTGGTGCTAAGATCGATTTTGGACACTTTATTCGTTTTCAAGATAATTACCAAGCTGTAAGGAATTGCACGCGACAAAAACATGTCACTTTTTTAAAAACCTGTTTAAGCACTGAATTTAGCAAAACCTGATGCTAGCTTTTGTGAAATTCATTTTAATGTTGTTTTAATTATATATATATTTTTTTGAAATTGCATTTTAATCGATGTCGCACGCGACACTTTTAATGATTATACTTTGCATGTTGTTTTTTAATATTTAAGTAAATTAGAAGAGCCTATATCCGTTTTATTTCGACTCTTTGCATTCTTCTTGTGATGTTAGGAAACCAAAGTTAAAGCATAATGCCTCTGTTTTAGGTGTTTTTATTAAAACAAAACAAGCTCTTTATACCCTTGCAGGGTATTAAATTTCAGTCAAAGGTTTGCAACGCACTGAAGGAGGCATTTCCGACCCTATAAAGTATATATATTCTTGATCAGCATCAACAGTCGTGTCGATCTAGCCATGTCGGTCTGTCCGTCCGTCCGCTTCTACGCCAACTAGTCCCTCAGTATTAAAGCTGTCTAAATGAAAATTTTGAGATACTCTTCTATATACTCTCACTAGTATATATGTCGGAACGAGCCGGATCGGTCAACTATATATAGCTGCCATACAAACGACCCATTTTTTAACATATCTTGATCAAATCTCGGTTATGAACTTTATATATTGTTTCAGATTTTAGATTCAATTTTATAAAAATCTAACAACTATATTATATAGCTGCCATAGGAACGGTCGGAAAATTTTTAGAAAAATATATAACTTTTTCAGTTTTCAACATCATTTTTTCTAATTCAAAATGCATTTCATTTTATATCATTTCGGAATTTTTTTTGTAAATTTCATAAGGATCGAACGACTATATCATATAGCTGCCATACACACGATCGGTAAATGTGGGGAAAAATTACACATTACTTTACATGTAAAAAAATGTAAAAAAAACATGTAAAACTGTAACTATTTTATGAATATGAAAGTAGGTAATTTTATAGTTAGTTAGGGATAGATTAAAATTAATACAATTTGAATCTGCAAGGGTATACAAACGTCGGCGTGCCGAAGTTAGCTCCCTATCTTGTTTTAGCATGTTTTTCACCAAAATTAAATATTTTCGCGAAAATGCATGCGAATTTTTCGAAATCTTTTTTAGAATACGTTAAAGGCTTAAAAAATTGATCTTTCGGAACATTTCCAAAAGTTTTTATGTTGACAAAAATAATTTTTAGGTTGTTGTTTCCAGATAATTACTATATATATATTCATATATTCATATATTTTTATATACCTATATATATATATATATATATATATATATATGTTTTTGCCCCTCTTTGTTGGTATATATATATATACAAGAAGCAAGAACACGAGCTGGAAGCCATCCTCCGCGACTTTGGGCTCCAACTAGGAAGCACCGTGGACGAGCAGCGTGCTCGGCTCATGGCCTTCGTGCGGTTGCCGGACAATTCCAAGGAAATCCGGATCCGACTCGACGAACTGGAGCGACGGTTCGGAAACGCACCCACCGGAGACACCAAGTTGCTTTCACCAATGCAACTGGACCCGATTCCCAGCACGCCAGGACCTATCACGTCCGCACAGGCACTGTTAAAGCGTGGGCTATGCAGTTTTCGAGCAGTACTCTCCAGCAGAAGGGGGACGGCATGTCACGAAGACCGAGAACTTTGGGGCAGTCTTGACCGACAAGATGACTAAGTGGGGCGTCTCGTTTGACGGGACGGCGGATCCGCTAGGATTCATCGTGCATATCGAGGAGCTCGCCGATACCTACCGCATCGACCGAAAGTATCTTGCCCAGGCCCTGGTAGTTCTTGTAGTGGGTCGACCCGAAAGTTTGTTCCGCACCAGTGGACTCCAAGCGGCCAGCTGGGAAGAAGCTCACCGCAAGTTTCTGGATTTCTTCCTATCGCCGCGCTATTACCAGCGAGACGAGATCAGGACTCATTTTCAAAAGCCGAACGAGCCCTTCAAGGTTTATCTAATCGACCTTAGATTGCAGATGCGCTGAACAGGGTTCTCTCCGGACCGCGATTTGGAAAGGATCTCCGGGAACATGCTGGCAGAATATCAACTCTTTACCCGGACGCAGGATTTCCGCACGCTGGCGAAATCGACCCACCTGGTGGTCAATTACGAAGAGACCACAGCTGAGGTGGATGAACACAAGAGTACCACTTCCTGAGGGTAAACAAAAATCTAATTTTTTTCTGCCCTGAGAATAAACGGGATAGGTTTTAAAAGATCTTGGTCTGTATATTGCTGATTCGAAAACCAAAAGAGACCGGCAAAGAGCCGATCTGGCAGAGAGGAGGTATCCAGCTCACATGGCGACATCGCCGTTGCGCATGCCAAATGTATCGATTAAGCACTATCCAGCCAGAGTTCAGTCAACCACGATCATATTACCGGTCACTTCGGTACTGCTTGGGTCCTGAATTTGTTTATGCACATTGTGGTCAAGTGCTACAATGTGTGTGTAATAATATTAATGCATAATACTGAGTACAGTGTGGATTCGATATGTGAGCATTCTACACGACGTCTTCCGGAACTGCGGTCAATTGGGACACTTCACGACGGAGTGTCGAAACCAGCGCATCCTATTTGGCTGAAATTGTGGCCAGCGGGGACTCAGGACGATCGACTACTGCAGACGCACATTTTCGGGAAACGGGAACGGAACTCGTGTGACCGGAAGTCACTCGAGGAACCCAGCCAACCTACGCAGCCAGTAGGAGCAAAGACGTTTAAGTAACAAGATAGCTTACGGCCATACATTCGTTTTGCTATGGGACTATTTTTCCCGATGGCAACGACAATCGGGCACTTTGCGCTCTTACAAAGTTATGAGGGTGGAAATCTAAAAATAGAATGTTTATCCACGCTAATCTCCGCTCCTACTACCTCCTCCAGGGCAGCCCTCTCCTTGTCAAATTGACGTCACTCGAAGATGACGTGTCGCGCATCCTCTACTATGCCGGATCCGCACTCCGCCGTAGTCATGGCCGAACCTCCTAAGGTAACTCCGGAAGCAACCATGTCCGCCACAACCTGGGTCAGGTAGAAGTCCACTTGACCGTGCTTCCGCTCCATCCAGGCCTCGATATTGGGGATCAGCCTGTGTGTCCATCTCCCATTCGGTGAGGCATCCCACTTTGCCTGCTAGCTCCCGTAGCTCCTTCTTCGGGCCGCGCTTTTTAGTTCAGCCTTGGCGGCTCCATTTGGTCCTTGGCCGCGGCCTAACTCTCTCAGGGGGACCAGGCCGGCTATCACAAACGCTGCATCATCCGAGACCGTCCTGAATGCGCTTCCCACTCGGATAGCACCAGTCTATATGTGGACTCGACACCGCGCATATACGACTTGGTCTCGGCCGCTTCTGGCCACCGGCGCCGCATACAGAATCTGGAAGGTAATGACGCCTCTCAGTAGCTTCCTAGTGGTTTGCCTGGGGCCTATGGTATTCAGGAGTATACGGGCGGAGGCTCCTTATCGTTCCACTGGCCTTTTTCTGTGCGTACTCCAAGTGTTACTTAAAACGATTGCCGGGTATCGATTAGAACACCGAGATATTTGATCGCCCTCTGGGATCTGATCACGGCTCCGCCTACCCGGATCTCGCCGTCTCCACGCGCATCCGGCTGGAAATCAGGACTACCTCCGTCTTGTGACCCGCCATCGCTCTATCGCTCAGACTGCGTCGTTTGTCATTTCTTCCGCCGTGGTTCGTTTCTTAGCTGCTATGACCACCGCTACATTGACAGGGAATCCCACAACGGTCGGGCCATTGGGCATCGGGAGTCGCAGCACCCCGTCGTACATGCTATTCCAGAGCAGGGGTCCCAAAACGGAGCCCTGGGGGACTCCGGCTGAGACTTCGTATGATCTGGAACCCATGTCCTTGGCCATTGTGAGCACTCTCTCGCCAAAATAGCTCCTCACTATTCTCAGCAGGTACCCTGGGATGCTTAGGGCGGCGAGAGCCTCCAGCGTTATGTTCGAGTCCGCGGTGTTAAAGGCGTTCCTTATGTCTAGCGTTACAACTAGGCAGTAGGTTTTGGAACCGCCTTTCCACCTCCTGCCCGCATTGGCCGATCCAGCTATCTCCTTAACGGTCTCGATGGCGTCAAGCGTAGATCTCCCCTTCTTGAATCCAAACTGACTCGAAGGCAGACCCCCGGCCTTCTCAATGGCAGTCAGTCTGGCTGAGATGAGCTTCTCCAGCACCTTGCCAGTGGTGTTTGTGAGGCAGATGGGCCAATATGAGGATGGCTCCCTCGGTGGCTTGCCCGGCTAGGCGAGTAGCAGCAGTTTCTGCCTCATCCATCTTTCTGGGAAGACCCCCTCCTCCAGGGGCTTAGAGTATAGGGTCTCAATCTCCCTCGGATGAAGCTCTATGAAAAGCTTTAGAGCCCTGTTGGGTACAGCGTCTGCGCGCTCCTTCCGCGCTAGGCTCCATGGACACCGGAGCTCCTGTCGGGAAATGCGCCCACACAATGCCGTCCGGGGCTTTTGGGTCCGATGGTGCAGTGCTGCCCGCTTTCAGCCCTTTACGGACCATCCTGTACGCTCCGCCCTAGGGGTCGTCCTCCGCCTCGTCGCAGAGGTACAAGAAACGGGCCCTCTTAGCTTCCCTTATGACCGTCTTTAGGACCATCCTCGCCGTTTTGTACGCCTCGCTACACTGGGCCAGTCGCGAGGAGCCATGTGCACGGGTAAGCTGCCTGCGGGTTCGAAGGCATTGAACTTGAGGTCCGCGATCGCGTCGCTTCACCAGAACACTGGTCAATAATGCCTCCGAAACAAGCCTCTCTGCCGCATATTCCGGTAGCATCGTTTGCTCCACCAGCTGCTTCTGCCGGTAGGATTAAATGGGCGGCGGTCCCGTGCGGGTATCTCCGGCGGACACGTCCACGGAGCACAGTATCGCCTCGTGGTCGCTTCCCGTATATGAGTCGCTCACTCCCCACCTGGTGTTCTGGGAAATTGCTCTACTCACATACGTAAGATTGATAACCGAGGCGGCTCCTGCTCTGGCAAACGTGTGCCGCACCCCGTCATTGAGGAGGACAAAATCTGTCGAGGCAAACGCTTCCAACACCGCGCGCTGGGCGGGTCAGGTAGCAGCTATACATGCAGTTGCCGCTTACTTCCGCTCGCAGAAATCCATCCGCTGTCAGGATATTGGACATCCGTCGCTGCCCGTCGCCGAAATGCCAAAGGGCCGCTTTGCCAGAGCGGTCCTTGGCCAACTCTCCTCGCTCTCTCACCCTGTAATGTTCTCTTAGAATAGCCACGTCCGCCTGTACCTCGCGCATCGTCTGCATCAGCAGGTCCTGCGCCGCTCTACAGGCATTCAGGTTAAGCTGAATAAACTGCATACCGTCCTTGGGGAGCCGTCACCGCCATTTCTGACCGGTCTGCTAGCGATTGATTGGCCTGTCCGGAACCGGCTGCTGTGTTGGTCGTCTGGCTCCTTTTTGCAGACAGCTGCCTAGCGGACTTCTTACGGACCTCGCCCCGCAACCTCCTTCGCCATCAAGCTTGGCAGGCTTGGCAGGCAGAGTGCAGAGGCGCTGCAGCGCTGCCACACAGCTGCTCGCTGCCCAGCACTGCACGTCAGCTGATCGAGCAATCAGCTGGCGTGACCAGCATATTCTGCGGGGGCATCCACGTTTGACCCACGAAGAGAGAGTGTAGAGACGGAAGAGGCAAAAAGGAGAAAGTTTGGGGTGGAAAGAAACCCTTTTTACCCCTGGTCATCGCCTCTCTCACCAGTTCGGTGGGGCGCAGGAATGCCCTCCGCGGGACGCTGCAGCCGTTCCTCGACGGGTAAGTCCGGAGACTGCACTTACTCTGCATCCTAAACACTGCTACCACTTTTTCAGCTCTGCCGATCTCAAATATGCAATCCAAAGTGATTTTGGTTGCAAACAGTTAATAAGTTACTATTTACGTTTTTTTTTCATGTGGTGCATTGATACCCGATTCAAACATTATTGCTTATCCAGTGCATGTTGGTCAACCCTAAACTGAATGTCTGCCAACGGCCAATCGTTAACTTGATATAGTTAGCAGGTACATACGTGTCTATGGAGTCTGGGCTATCAACCTTTGGGGTAACATTTGGAGATCGTGGATGACCGACATGGGTGCACACAAATCGTTGTATTTGCAAATTTTCCACACGGCGCACGCTTAATACCCTAATATTTTTATGTAATGCCATGTATGAAATATATTCTGTATCATGTGAAGTAGTTCTTGGGCTGGGATGAAGATCAGTCACGCCAGGATCTCTTTACAGAAAATTTATAAAGATAGGACAATGGGTGTTCGATGAACGGTGGGCTGACGTGAGATGGAGGTTGTCAGCCACCGGGTTACCAAGCAGGAAAACTCTATTTTTGATATCAGCAAAATAGCGAAGGGGTTCCGCGGTAGCGCGTATTGGGTCTGGCTCATGGCACTCGCCGCGAGGCGACCGAGAGGAATCGATTACGGGACGTTTTCTACCCGTTAGGAACTATGCATCTGTCAGGTGGAATTCCGACCGGCACTCGCCGAGAAGGTCGTTTCCCTGGATGGCAAGTTCTGCCGTCAGCACTCGCTGTCGGCCGGCTGAGCCGGTCCCCGTACAAGTTTTCTGGATTTTAAAAATATTGGTTCATCGTGATATGGGTGGGCCTCGGTATTTTAGTCGAGCAGTAAGCAGAATTTAATTAATATTCATTTTTAAATATTTTTGTATATTTTTTTTATTTATTTATTTTTCTCAGTGTATTTCTTTTTATCGTAGCTTTTTTTCTCGGTGTAAATGCACTGCACTTATTTCTAGGGTTTTCATACCAATTTTCTCTGAGACACGTTTTCATTGGTTAGAGTTTGAGGTTAGGTTTTGTGCCAGGTTCAAATTTGGATCAGGGCAAAGTTTGAGGTTAAATCTACTCTACGGCGATACCGCATCGAGTCCCGCCAAGGTTTTATATACACTTGGCCCTGTTGGCCACTCGTTGCGGTTTCACTTGCCACACTCACCCGTCTCACTCCGCACACACACACACAGGGACACGCCTGTCTGCTGGGTGGTCCGCCGCTGGTCGCGGGGCCGGCACAAGTCCCTCGATGTCTTCGCTCCGGTTTTCCTTCTTCATCAGCCGTCACTCGACGGCTGGGTTTCCAAGTTCCTCCTTCCTCTTAGATTGGCCGTGCGGCGTGCCGGGCATCTCTCGATCGTCTCACTTTCCCGCGTGCTGGGATTTTTGCTCCTGTGAAGTGGCACTCGCCATCTCCAGTTTCTTCCATTTGGAGTGGCACTCGCCAGAGTGCAAAAATCTACGTCTGTCTCACTCCACGTTCTTTTCACTAATCTCCAACTTGATCCATGTGGAGTGGCACTCGCCAGCTCCGTGTTTTTTTTAGCAAAGATTCACGTCAGACTCGCTCCACGTCTTCTTCACAACTCTCGAGTTTCCACTGCGAAGTCCTCGTGGCCTCGCTTCGAAACTTATAGAAGTTTTGTGCATCGCTTCCTCTCGTTCTTTCTTTAGGGCGCGTGCCAATTTTCGCGGGTTAATTGCATTGCGGGATCGCGTCCTCTCTCGCTCTCTCCTGCATACTTCTTTTGGTCATGTGACCACTGCTCGTGGTGAGTTTCGTAGATACCCCTGTGTGTGTGTGTCCGTGTGCGTTGATCTTTTTAAACTATCGATGGTAGTTTGCGGTGGCTTAGCTTAACTATCGTGTATATCGTATATGGCTTTGCAAAGCCTTAAATCTATTTATCTTTGACTAAATCTATTATTTTCATCTGCTTTTGTTTACATGGCTATTTTCTATTGTTTACATTATTATCGGCTATTATTTACATTATTATTTACATGGGTATTTGTGTTTATATTATTTACATGGCCTATGTTATTATTCTTTATATTGTTATTTATTATTTACATATTTATTTGGGGGAGCCGACAGGATCCTCACAATCATAATATAAGTATACCCAGATTTTACTATCGAATATACTACATGGAAATAATAATTAAAATGATCATATAATTATGATACAAAATATAAGTTTTTTTCAAATGGGAGGCGCCAAGTGTCTTACGGGTCGCGAATGAGAGTTTACACAGTGCGGTTGTGTTTCCAGGGCGCATCCTTTGGAGATGCTGGAAAAGTAGTGACGGGCTTAAAGATAGGTGCTGTTCGAGTGCGGAAAGGTCGTGCCAGTCGACTGGCCGTACTTACTTGCCCACATCGTGGTCGTACTGCTGCAGTCCGTCGGTTCCTGGTGTTCCGGTGGATGGCCAGCCGTCTGTTAGACGGGTGAGGGGCTGCATCTTTTCGCGGGTGCACTTTTCTCTCACTTTCTCTTATGTGGTAAATCTCTCTTACCAAGGTGGCGGCACGCAGTATTCGGCACGTCACTCCAGCTGTTCGTCGGATCAGCTGGGTGTAGTGTTGGAAAGTGCGATTGCTAAGATTGCAGCGGTGCAGCCAGCGATCAGCTAGAGGGCGCCGCCCGCCAGGGGGCGTTGGATGCAACTTTCTGGCGTGTAGCTCTCGTGTTAGCTGACAAGAGCTGGTCGCTACGACCTTCACTTGCGGATCCACAACGAATACAGTAACAAACTGTTTCGGGCGGCTGCCCCGAGCCTGTGGCAAGAAGTCAGGATTCGGTAACGATTCTCCCTCCTAGCACTTTGGCGGCCTTAGTGGTGAACAAGGTCATGGAGCAGACCAACTGCCAACCCCTATTGACGCGGCTTACCAAAAAACGGGGTTCTGGCGACCGACACGGGGCGGTATAACCCCCATCGTTAAAAGTCGGGGAGAAACCCTCGGCCACCGATGGATAGCCCCAAATACTGCAGCCTTGGCCAGTGTCTGAGCCAGATTGGCCGGCAGGCCATTGAGCTACCTGGCAGCAGGTAAAAACTGCACTGGCTCCGCTGGTTCTCTAATCCACGCCGCGTCTGAGCCATATTGGCCGGCGGCGCGGTCTGCGTCTGTACCGTAACGGTCGGCAGTTTCCTCTCACTTGGCGGATAGGTATAAAACGCAACCCAGCAGCAGGGTCATTTGCTTCGCCCCCCACCCCGTAGGAATGTCGAGTAATAACATGATTACTCCAGGTGGCAGACACAAATGTGATAATCCACCCGCGGTTGACCCCGCGGCAAGGGCAAGGATTCTGGAGGCCCTAACCAACGTTCCCACCCATACTGTAGGCCCGGCGGCCCACTTGGCCGGCGCTCCTATTACAGCGACAAAGGTAGTTGTTTTAGCCGAATTGAAAGCTTTCCAAAAAAGCTCCAAGTTGCAACGGACCCCACCCGGTGGCAGCCTGTCCGCGCAGACAGACCCGCGGATGGCATCGGTCCCTAGGGCAGTTTGTCGACCCCTAAGACGAAAAGAGTCAGGGACTCTCCCAGCCTCACTGCCACCGCCCATCCACCCAAGAAAGTGAAAGCGCCCAAGCCCCAGATCTGCGAGATGGGTTCAATCCTGGACGATCTGCTGGCCAAGGTTTTCGACAAGAAGGTGCGAAGCATAAACCAGGCCATGAAAAACGCCTTCGTAAGGCTACAGGAGCTTCAGGAAGGGGCCGAAATAACTGATGTGAAGGCCATCATTCCGGCGGACCAGCGGTGCCAGACCGCTCCGATCAAGGCCCACGGCAGAGAAGCCTGCGCAGACTTCTTCCTGGAGTCACCCGCAACCGCGTAGCCGAAAGCCTGGTACGGCCTCCGACGGCCGTACGAGCGCTCATCCCCCAGCCGAGCCCCCCAGGCACAGCGCCAGGAGAGGGGCGGGAAATGCCCTAAGTGTAAGCGGCCCGAACGAGAGGAACGAGAGGCTCTCGTTTAAACGCGGTAGGGCCAGGCCCCGCGAGCCTCGAAAGAGGGGTAGAAATTATGCCATCATCAAAACCCCCGCACCCACGATGCCAGGATGGCAGGCAAAGGAGACAGCGTGACAAAGGTGAGAAAGACGGCGAAGGGTGAACTTCTTCTCGAACTGAAGAAGTCTCCAAGAGCTTCCATCAGAGGAATCAAGGAGAAGATCGGGAGTGTGCTCGGCAGCGGTTTGCCGATTCGGACCGTGTCGCCCCAGACTACCGTTGTCATACGGGACCTGGACGAGTTGGTAATCAGGGAGGACCTCTTGGCAGCGCTTGCCACGCAGGGAAACCTCCCGCCCAGCTTCGTCAACGTCAAGTCGGTTCGCTCTCTACCAAGCGGAGGCCAGATGGCGACCTTCTCCGTCCCAGAAGGCGTGGCGGGCGCAATCTCCAGCCTCGGGAGGGTAAAGGTCGGTGTCGCCTCAGAGCAATCGAGTCCCGCCCAAAGTGCTTCCATTGTTTGGAAACAGGCCACATAGCGGCCAGATGCCCCAGCTCCTGCAACAGAAGCAGATCATGCTTCAGGCGACTCTAATCACTTGGCAGGCAGCCACCACTGCCCCCTGGTGAGGTCGTTCGGAGAAGCCCCCACCATCAGCGCTTGTTAGTGGTCCAAATTAATTTGAACCACTGTGCTTCAGCACACGATCTGCTGGCCCAGGCGGTACAGGAATGCGGCGCGGTGCTCGTCGCTATAAGCGAGCCATACGGGGTTTACGTTGGCCCAAACTGGGTTACGGACAGCTCTGGCAAAGCCGCTCTGTGGTCCTGTGGTAGCGCTCCCAAGAGATGGACAGACGTGCTCCCCGAGAGAGGCTTTGTGCGGGCAAAAACCGGAGACTGGTGGATCTACAGCGTCTACCTGGCTCCAAGCTTGTCACTCTCCGAATTTGAAGAAGCAATCGACAGGCTTTCTGCCGACGCGCGAGGCCGAGTTCCAGCAATGACAGTCGACGACTTCAACGCATGGACTGTCGAATGGGTCAGCTCACTCACCAATGCCAGAGACAGAGCCTTCCTCGGGGCGTTTTCTTCGCTAGAAGTAACCCTGCTCAACTATGGGACCGCGGCCGGTCTGCGAAGGCTAGTGGCTACTGGCAGCGCGGAGCAGATGGCGGAGTCGGTCATGAGCCAACTCCAGGCCTCCGGTGATGACTGCATGCTACCCAAGCAGGCCCACACTCGGAATAGGGAGCCGGTTTACTGGTGGAATCAGAGGCTTGCAGACGCCAGGGGAGAGTGCAAAAAGGCGAGGCGCCTTTACGAACACTCATACCGCACGAGTGGCCATACGGAGAGGAAGGCCGAGTTCCAGGGGTGCCGTGAAGCACTGAAGGTGGCTATAAGGGACACCAAAACCAAGTGCTTCCTGGAACTCTGCGATTCCGCAGACCACGATCCCGGGGGAAACGCCTGCAGGATCATAGTGAAAAGAGTCCATGGGACAAAACGGTGTGCTCCTCATGACGCGGCTAGCATCGACGGAATTGTCGGGCGCCTCTTCCCAGCGACTGACGATCCGATCTCTACACTCGAGGCTACGCCGCACTCCCTGGAAGGGTTTTTACCCGTATTAGAGTCCGAGATCCTGGCAGCAGCGCTGCGAGTGAAGGAGGCAAAAGCCCCCAGCCCCGATCTCGTGCCTAATAGAGCCCTACAAGTGGCCCTGGCAATACGCCCGGACATAGACGCGGAGCTCTTTAGCCAGTGCCTAAGGGAGGGTTTCTTCCCCTCGAGATGGAAAGCCCAGCGACTGGTCCTCCTTCCAAAACCTGGGAAGCCACCCGAGGACCCTTCAGACTATAGACCGATCTGTCTGATCGATGAGGCCGTTAAGGTGTTGGAATTCCTTATCCGAACGAAACTGGAGCGGGCCATAGCGGCGGCCGGTGACCTGCCCGACCTGCAGTTCGGCTTCAGGAAAGACAAGTCCACGGTGGACGCCATCTCCAAGGTCGTGGACATCGCGAAAGCGGCGATCTCAGGAGTTCGGTGGAAAGGAGAAGACGCTTTCAAAACGGAGAGATGGGGCTGCATCCTGGACGCGCTATCCAGTTTCGGGGTACCGCCTTACCTGCTCGAGCTGCTAAAGACCTACTTCAGAGACAGAGTCCTGCACTACGAATCCGACAGCGGGACAAGATCGGCGGTGTTATTTTGCTGTGGAATGTCATGTATGACGGCGTCCTGCGGCTCCCGTTCCCGGGCCGGACCGAGCTGGTGGGTTTGCGGACGATATCGCGGCAGTCGTAGTCGACAAAGAGCTGCCCGGTGCTGAGGACACCTGCAATAGGAGCATAAGCCAAATCAGCGAGTGGCTGTCCAGTGTGGGGTTGCAGTTGCCGCCCCAGAAAACTGAAGCTGTCCTGGTGAGCAGCAGGAAAAGGGTGGAGGTAGCGACCATTCGGGTGGGCGACACCATAATCAGATCGTCCAGGGCCGTTAGGTACCTGGGGGTGATGATTGAAACAAGGTTGTCCTTCCGCGGGCACCTTGCACATGCGAGCTCCAAGGCCATCACGGTCATCGGACCAGATATGGAACCGCACGTGGCAGGGCAACTGTTGGTGAATATTCCTTGGCTTTAATGGAGCACAAAGTCGACTCGTAACTGAATAGCGGTTTGATAGACACCACCTTCTCCTTGGAGAACGTCTTCCGCGTGGTACCTTTTGGAAACGTACTACGGTACGGCCAATGCGAGCGGCATTTCCCGTGAATCCCTTACTCCTCTTACTCCAATACCTTACCGAGACATGGGCAAGTCTTGAAACTGACTCCCCTGAAGTCGGGCGTGTAAGGCGACCCGTGCCCACTGACTGAAGGTTCGCAGCTGAGGGGTCTAACCAGCTGTGTTCGAACGGAGCCTTCCCAGGGCTGGGCAACCCTAGGTCGGAACGAGCCTTGCCGTGGCTTTGGGTCGAGCAACGCGGGCGTTTATGATGATGAATACGACAAAACAATTCGCTTCAGACCTCGTGGGGGAGGTAGAGCCCCAACACCCACCAACAGGCCTAGAATTAGACGAAGAGTAGCTAATGCACTCAGACGATGAGACATTGGCCCCATCCAATTCAGAGGGAAGTGCAAAGACAAACACACCTCAAGCGACTCAACCAACTACAAGCAAAGCCACACGGAAAGACAAAACCGTGGACCCACCATCAACGAAAGGCGCAGGCAAGCAAAGCCCATAGGAGGACGCAAGCGAGAGTGCTCTGAAGAGAGCCAAGGACGCAAAAGGCTCACCAGGACCGACCACATTCGTCAAGCCGGCGAATAAATTCAGCGAGGTGGCCAGAGACAGTCTTGCAATGACACTTGTAGACGGGCGCCTTCTGATGGAGAAATGGGAGGAGGTCGAGACCCAGTTTGTAGAGATGGTAACTGACAAGATACTGTCCGAACCAACGGGTCAGTTACCCTCTTTTGACTCCTCAGAAATGGTTAGAGGGTGCGGCGTTATCAGGTGCGACATTGAGTTCTCGTGCTCAAGACTCTGCGAGCAATGAACTAGAGAGTCGATATGGAGGACTGGGCCATCCTCATAGTGGAACGGAACGGAAATTAAAGTCCTGCCAGCCATACCTGTTCCATATCAACCGTCGCTGCCTAGAGCAACTCAAGGCAGCAGACAACAAAGTCCGGTACAGTATTAGAAGGGCCAAGGTAAAGATCTGTCTAGACTTACCGGATGACATCCTAGAGCACGAAGTCGAGGAAGCCAACAAGCTATTGGACGACTTGGCAATCGTCGACAGCACCCCCAACACCGACATCGGCCTACAATAGCCACGGACAAGGGACGGTCAAATCTCTGACATGGCCATAAAAGGATACACAACATTCTACACAAACTCGACAGGTAGGCCAAGAACGGGTATAATCATTAAATACAACCTTAATGCTCTTCTCTACCCCGATCTCAGCAACTTAGATCAGCAACTTATCAGTGGCAAGATTCAAAGCGGCGGATGGGACTAGTCAAAGCTGGAAAGACTACCACACTGGTCACTGCAGAGAGCACTGATCGAGATGAGCTATCGGATGACAGATGACACAGACTACATGACAACCGAACTGCGATTCGGTAATACATACAACTCTATATACCCTACAAGGGAAGACTGGAAGATAGGGAGGGTAACCGATCCGGATGAAGTATCACTCTACACCGACGGCTCAAAGTTGAGCTGCAGAGTAGGGGCCGGAAACTTCGCCGAGAGCTGGGAAGAATATTTCCACCTCCCAGATACTGGAAACTGCTGAACTTTCGCTAGCTCGAGACCTCCAGGACACCAAGGTGAGGATATACTCAAATAGGCTAGCGGCGATCAAATCCCTCGCAAAAGCACGGACTACATCGATACTAAGGGCCGAATGCAAAGGGGCACTAAACAGACTAGCAGAAGGCAACAGGGTACATATAGCCGGGGTACCCGGATAAAACGACATCGCCGGAAACGAAAAAGAAAAAGATGAGCTGGCCAGGAAACGGTCAGAAAAAAGGTCAATAACAACAAATATTCAGATCTTACTGAACTCGGTCCAGACGGAAATTCAATGAAAATTTCAAGCTACTAGCCAGCAATGGTCGACGTAGAAAGAGCACAAAAGATCGGAACTATGATGGCCAGAATTCAACAGGAAGCAAACCGCAGAGCTGGTCTCCAAGATCAAAAAGGACATCAGGATGGTAACGGCAACTATCATCGTCCACTGGGCAATAGGCACCCAAGCCTATAAGATGGGCCTGCCATACAATCCACAATACAGGAGCTGCAAGGAACCAAGCGAGCAGGAGACACCAGAGCATCTGCTGTGCCACTGACAGCCAGTAGCTGCCATCCTAGCTTACCTGAATGACACAGGCTGGTACTGAGGAAGGCGCTGACAACTGAAAAAACGAGGGTGGGGATCGAAACGGAGCTCAGCTCTAATTGGAGGCGGCCACTCACCACTTTTACCTACGTACCTTATAGTCATAGGCTCGACTCTAGACGAACACGTTGCCAATCTACGAGATCGCCGATGTTGTGGAGCCCATGACATCGCTGCTAAAGAAAGCTGCCAAAAGTGGAAGTGGACGCAAAGGATAGCGGCATCCAAGAGCTGAAGACGCTGCTGACGGAGGCACAAATCTTAGCGTGCCCAGACTTCGGCGAGACGTTCGCCTTGCAGACAGATGCTAGCGAGTACATATGAGTGCATAGGAGCCCTACTGACGCAGACCATCGAGGGACATGTGACGAACTGCCAATTTCGGGTGGCGTAGGGATGGCCAGGATTCGTCTCAGAAATTTATATTTGGTTCAGAGATTGTTGCTGTAAGAGATTCCGACCCGGTCCCAGAGTAGAACGCAAAAGATTTCGCACAAAAAATAATCTTACCATTTATTGACTTAAGGTTTCAATTTCATAATCCTTTCATAGAGGCTCCGGATTTAGCCACTCTGTATCGCCGTTCCTGCCGGGTGTGTCCTTCTAGTTCGCGTCGTCTTCGTTTGTGAGAACGGTCTCCTGGGTAGTAGAGTTTGTGAGTCCAGACAAAGATAAGGTTTGAAAGAACACTCGGGTCTGCCAGTTAATGAGGTTGAGAGGCCACTCGGGTGTGCTACAGATAAGAAGGTTTGAGAGGCCACTCGGGTCTGCTACAGATAAGGTTTGAGAGTCCGATCGGGTCTGTCCAATATGAGAATGTTTGAGAGGCCGCTCGGGTCTGCTACAGATGAGACGGTTTGAGAGTCCGCTAGGGTCTGCCTAATACGAGAAGGTTTGAGAGGCTGTTTGGGTCTACTACAGATGAGAAGGTTTGAGAGGCCACTCGGATCTGCTACAGATAAGATGGTTTGAGAGGCCTGCTACCGATGAGAAAGCTTGAGAGTCCACTCGGGTCTGCCAATTAATGAGAAGGCTTACGACTACAGCGATTAATTACCACGCTCGTTTACCCGTCTCCGATCCTGCGACTTCTCCTTGCTCCTTACCGCTGGTTCTTGGCTCCTGATCCTGGCTGTTCAATCTTCGCCGATCGCAGGCCGAAACTAATTGCCTATACAAGGGCTTATCGGGAGAGGTCGCTCGGATCTGCCAATTAATGAGAAGGTTAAAGAGACCGCTCGGGTCTGCTATGAGAAGGTTTGAGACTTTTGGTCAGTGTGACCCTTCTTCAAAAATCTAGCACATTCACTAAATTATCTCTCGAATTGTTTCTATTTAATTATGTATCATAAAATTCATAATATTTTTCGTATTAATCGTATTAAATAAGAATTGAGCGCGTTTGCGCGTCACAGACAGGAGAGGGTAGTAGCCTACGCTAGCCGCCGCCTCAATGCAGCTGAGAGGAACTACTCGGTGACTAAGAAGGAGTGTTTCGCCATCGTATGGGCAATCAGGAAGATGCAGTGCTACGTCGAAGGTTACCGTTTTGACGTCGTCACGGATCACCACTCGTTGAAATGTCTGAACTCGATCGACAATCCTACCGGCAGGATCGCCCGATGGGTTTTCGTGTTGCAGCAGTATCAGTACGAAGTTCATTACCGGAAAGGTAATGGTGGGCAGCCACTGCAGCCAGCAGGCGTAGGTGCCAGAAGTCAGCTGCAAATGGGTAACGAAGATGCTCCAGAAGGTTCGGACCAAACCCGCCAAGTTTCCCGACTATCGGGAAGAGAACAGGCAATTGTACCGCCCCATTGGACTTCGGCCGGAAGAAGAAGAGTACACGTCATGGAAGCTGTGCGTAGCGGCAGACTACCGCCAGCGAGTTCCCAAGGAGTGCCACGACCATCCAACTGCCGGTCACCTGGGAGTCCAGAAAACGAGCAACCGCGTGGCGCAGCGCTACTACTGGCCAATTTTGTTCCGGGAAGTCGCCCGCTATATCCGCAACTGCCCGAGCCAAGATGAGCCAAGAGAAGCCGGCCGGGAAAATGTTTACCTGTCAAGTCAAGGAGCCATTTCAGGTTCTCTGCGCAGACTTCGTCGGCCCACTGCCCCGATCAAAGCAGGGAAATACAATGCTTCTGGTTTTCCTGGATGGCTTTAGCAAGTGGGTGGAGTTGGTCCCCTGCGGAAAGCGACCGGAGCACTGCTCGAACCCGCCTTTTGAGAAAGGATCCTGAGCCAATTTGGAGTCCCGCGAACTTTCGTCTGTAACAACGGCACGCAATTCACGGGCCGCTTGATTCAGCAGTTCTGCAATTCTCTGGGCATAGAGCTACAACACATGGCGCCGTACAAACCGAGGAGGAACACCACGGAAAGGGCCAACAGGACGATCAAGACCATAATCGCCCAGTACTTACACGGAGGAGAACAGAATTGCTGAGATCAACTGCTGCCCGAGATCTTCCTGGCCATCAATACTAGTATCTTCGGCAACTGCACCTACGAGCTAAAATGACATAAGCCACACTAAGTTAGGTAGGGTCACCCAAAGAGCATCCCCCCAACAACATTTTCTCTTTTCACAGCGCAAGAAACCAAAAACCAGTACCGAGACACAGGCCGACGAGATCAAACACTAACCTCGCCACCGCCAACACACACGCTCGCCGCTACCTACCGTAGCACCCCACAGGATGGCCGACTACCAGCCACGCCAGGCCCACCCGCCCAACCGGTATCAGTGGCCAGATGACCGCCCACTGACTCGGGCCGCGATCATGGCTGAGCTGATGGAGGGACCCCTTTCGAGATTTACAGTTGAGGGTGCACACCTGGCCGCCCCTGGCCCGAACTCGCCGCCACGGAGACATGCATAATGGGAAGACGTAACGGACCACTTGCTGGAGACAACGCCCAGCTCATCCCGGAGATGACCCACCGCGACCCTGAGAGTCACAGCCACCACTCGACGGGCCGCCGCAGCTGGTTCCACTATCGCCCCTGCTGGCTACGCCGTCGACACCACAGCTGTCCCGAGCCGAAGATTACCGATGCAGTCAGAGTCGGCAAAGGGGGTCCCCACCACGCGTCTACCCCAGCGAGGTGGAGACCGCACTTCTTGAATGCTTTGGCGACCTGCCACGAGACTTATTCGCCTTGTTCCCACATTCCCTGGTCCACTTGGGGGCTTGAGAGAACTCCTCACGGAGGACGAGGCCGCGTCCGGACAAGGAACCAACGACGACGCCGACATCCACAGCGACGCCAGCATCGTAGTCGAGGTCTATGACCCTACACGGGACGACTACGGCCCACCGGCCATGCGAAGCGAAGAGTCATCGCCCGAGGTCGCAAGGAGGGACCAACCAACCCTTCAGACGCCAAAGTATCTAGGCCGAGACACCATCGACTTCCCACGTCAAATACGGTGCGGACACCGCTTGAGTTTTGAGGTGATTGTCATTAGCTCGGACGACAGTTTACTGATGATAGCACCAGCTACCATGGTTTACGCCAGACGAGGCCGTCGCCAAAGCGCGCCTTGGGCCGACAGCGCCAGTGAGTCATCATCCGAGGAAGAGCAGCCACCGAAGGACGACTCCAGCGAGAGCGACTGGATGGGTCACCACAAATGGAACGCTGCCGAAATCATTTATCTGGCGGATCCAGCGACGCCTGGTCGAACAACGTTGTTGTGCCCTCTGATTCAAGAAGGTGGAGCAGAACCAGGGCTTCCGGGTCCAGAAAAACCGGGACGACCGCGTCCTGGTCTTCCTAAAAGTAAGTAAGTGTGACGATGTCACCCCTATGTTAGACATAGGCTTACTACCTATATTAAATATTACTTATTACTTATATTACTTATGTTATATTACCTACTTACTTATCACTGACTAAGGCAACACACACACACAACACGACATGAAGTCAACACACACCCACGCGCTGTATATTTTGGCCAAGGTGGCCCACCATATATTTAATTATAATTTAAACTTAAATTGAATCGTTTTAAAACGGGGTACATAGTTTTCGCCAGTGTAGGTGAATACCTAGCAGAGGCGAAAGGGCTAGCAGAAGAGCTAGGAAGAGAGCAGGCCGGACCAATATGAGCAGCACTACGATCACGGCCGACAGAGGCAGCCGAGGAGAGGATAGGAAAGACGAGCTGAGCACGAGGTACACGCGGCAGGATCCGGCCCCCGCCGATCGTCGCCGCCGGCACGGATAAAGCCGGGGTAAGCCGGCCGAGGGTCGTGATTGTAAATGGAGTTAGACTAGCGTCAAATCGCAGACATGGAAATGAATAATGCCGTGATAAAATAATAAACTAACTAGAAAACATGTGCTTTTGTTTCCTGTCCTTTTCTTTGACCTCTGGCGGCTGGGACTGCACGTGGGGCATTAAATTCTCCCCAGTCGGGATCTAGGATCCTTTATTGCTACTTTAACCCCTTTCGCGGCCTCCCAAATTTTACGGCACCTTATGTCCCGGTCGTTTTTTAATTTACAAATTTTCTGGGAGTAACTCTGGTCCGCTGAGGATCACCTAGGTCGTAGATACATTCTTACACTGTTAGAGAGAGGTATAATTTGGATATATCTTTACCAACAATTTTAAATAGTTCTGTGACACTAGATTAGCCCTAAAATCACTTAAACAATTCTGAGTCAAAAGGAGAAAAGGAAGAAATAAACATCGAAGAAAAACATGATCTAACAATTCTGCGGTAACAGCATTCCCTGAACAGGATAAGGAAGAATTAGCTTCAAATACAAATATATTAGACACAAAAGATATCATTATCGCAGACCCAGCCACCCAAAGGGCACATATAAAGGACATTTCAAACGCAAATTAATGGACAAAAAATCCATCTTCAAAGATTCGTAACGGCTTAGTAGATTTTACAAAAGGCACTTTCAAAGAGCTATCTGTTGAAGTTATTAAATCCAAAATAGTACGGTCAGCTCTATAAGGTCTAAAATGAGACAACCATTGAAACAATTGTAAAGA
>VNJS01015647.1:0-32062 GCA_008042575.1 Drosophila watanabei
GTTTTTACTTGTTGAGCGTTTTCTGTGACACGGCGGTGGAGCGGAAGGAAGGGGGGGGGATTAATTAAAAAGTGCATATCTAGTTGCAGCCCTGGGGTCAAGCACCCGGGCCAGCAATTTCAATTAGTAGTCACTTTCTTGACCTCGTTTACTTCAATTACACATCGAATGTACATATATATGTGGGACGTCATTGGCGCAATTTCAGTTTGTGTACTTGGAGGGTAAACAGAGAGCCACACCAGCGGGGCGACCACTTACCGGGTGACGGGACACAGGTTTTCCATATTTTCAGAGCCTCTGTGCTTGCGTCCGCTCATATTTATAAAAAATTTCACTCCAATTTTCTCCGACGTACAAAATCTTCGCGCTATTTTTTGCCGGGCAGTGTGACCGTAAAACTATCGTTGAAAAATACAGGCCGGCTCGCCTAACAAAATACTAAAAGTATTCCCTTTGAGTAATATGGCAACGCCATGCAACATTCTATTTCTCAGCCTTAAACTCTGTAAAACACACCTGAAAAAGATGATAAAATGGAGTTCTTCTCACAATCTCTCACTATTTAAAATCTTTTACGTTTGAGTATATATCATAACCAGTCAAGATGTTGTTATTTAGAAGCAATTCAGTGTGACCAATTGTTATTAGTGAAGTAAGCCGGCCACGCTATCTTTCCGAGCAAAACTTTGCGGCAACCAAAGCCCAAGTATTAAATAAATAAATAAATCGGGGTTTCTACAATTCTTGGGACACACAAGTGACCGTGCCAGCATGCCTACCATTGGGGTTAAACGCGACTTGCTTTTCGAGGCCTTAGGAAAGACGTACAGTGAGTTTGAAGCGTCCACGTGTACTCACGTTGTCGCTGAGCGGATGAGACTAATGTTTACCCTTTTACATCAGCCGATGACGAGTTCCAGGATCTGTGCTTCGCCTTTGGCCTGGAGCTGGACGAAGTGGTAGGATCTGCCATTGATCAGGCTATGACCATGCACTGATGTCTTTTGATTTGTCGTTGTAGACCACGGAGAAGCAGATGCTGACCAAGGAGCAGGGCGATGTGGCGGCGGCGGCGGATGCAAGCGAAGAGATCATCTACCGAATAGACATACCGGCCAACAGATACGATCTGCTGTGCCTGGAGGGCCTGGTCACGGGTCTACTGGTGTTCCAGGGCAAGTGAGTGCTCAATGGAATCCAGACTTGTGGGCAGGACATCAAGTTTTCACTATTTTTAGGATGAAGCCGCCCAAGTTTGAGTTCGTGGAGCCAGCTAAACGTCAGGTGCTGAAAATTGACACATCGACGGCAAAGATCCGACCGCACGCAGTGGCCGCTGTGCTCCGGAATGTCACCTTCACGAAAGCCTCGTACAACAACTTCATCGATCTGCAGGACAAGCTGCACCAGAACATCGCCCGCAAGCGCACGCTAGTGGCCATCGGCACCCACGACCTGGACACCATCCAGGGTCCCTTCAGCTACGAGGCTCTGGCCCCTGAGCAGATCAAGTTCGTGCCGCTCAATCAGAAGCAGGAGATGAACGGCAGCCAGCTGATGGAGTTCTACTCCACGCACGCCCAGCTGAAGCAATACTTGCCGATCATTCGGGACTCGCCGGTGTATCCGGTGATCTACGATGCCAACCGCGTGGTCCTTTCTCTGCCGCCGATCATCAACGGCGACCACTCCAAGATCTCGCTGCAGACCAAGAACGTGTTCATCGAGTGCACGGCCACGGATTTGACCAAGGCCAAGGTGGTGCTGGACACCATCGTATGCCTGTTCTCCGAGCACTGCGCCCAGAAGTTCACCGTGGAGCCGTGCGATGTGGAGCAGCCGGACGGCAGCGTGGTTTCCTATCCCGAGCTGGCGGTGCGCGAGGAGCGGATCTCGGTGAAGCGGGCCAATGCCTACATTGGCATCGAGGAGCCAGCAACCAAGCTAGCCGATATGCTGACCCGCATGTACTTGGAGGCCCGGGTTGATGGCGGCGACTCGCTGGTGGTTAAAATTCCGCCCACGCGGCACGACGTCATCCATGCTTGCGACATCTACGAGGACGTAGCCATTGCCTTCGGCTACAACAACATAAAGAAGTCCTTGCCGGCCTTCATGCAGATAGCCAAGCAGTTCCCCCTCAACAAGCTCACGGAACAGCTCCGTGAACAGGTTGCTCAGGCGGGATTCACGGAGGCCCTCACTTTCACGCTCTGCTCCCGCGATGACATTGCTCGCAAGCTGAACAAGACCATCGAGGCCATTCCGGCCGTGCACATTGGCAATCCCAAGACGCTGGAGTTCCAGGTGGTGCGCACGACCCTTTTGCCTGGTCTCCTCAAGACCATAGTGGCCAATCGCAAGATGCCGCTGCCGCTTAAGCTTTTCGAGATCAGCGACGTCGTGATAGCGGATGAGAACACGGAAGTGGGGGCCCGCAATGAGCGACGAGTGTGTGCCGTGAATTGCAACAAAACGGCTGGCTTCGAGGTGGTCCATGGACTCCTAGATCGCGTCATGCAGCTGCTTTCGGTGCCCTGGAAAACGGGCAGCGTGACCAAGGGCTACTACCTCCAGGCAGCTGAGGGTGAGTTTAAAATGGAGGATTTGTCACGAAGCACACTCATTTAGTTACTATCTATTTATTTTTTAGATCCCAGCTATTTCCCCGGTCGCTGCGCCAATGTGATGTACGACAACGTAGCCATCGGCAAGATTGGCGTCCTGCATCCCACCGTGCTGCAGGCCTTTGAGCTGACCACGCCCTGTTCGGTGGTGGAGTTCACCATAGAGCCCTTTGTCTGAAATATCTAATCGATCAAAGAAATGTTTAACATTTTTCAAAAGTTCACAAATAAACTATCACAAATATACCTATAAAAGATGCATTTTTAGGCGAAAATTTTAGTGCAGTTGAAGGTTTGACCAACAAATATTAAAAAGAAAAGTCTTTTATTAATTTTCCCTAATTAATTTGCGGCGTAAGACCTGGTAGTTGTATTAATAAAATCCCTATAAACCCATCGTAAACAAAACCATTTTCTTTTTTATTTTTTATTTTATGCTGTTTAATGTTCTCTTTTATATTTTTCCTTCAATACAATAATAATAATTATAAGAGTAATAATAATCCGTAGTATACTCATATAGTATGTGTGTGTATTTAATATATGTAGTTTTTATTTTTCTTTGCGTTCCATTTTCTTTTTTTTTTTGCTTTTGTGTTTTCATACTTTTCATATTTGAAGTATATATTTTATATTAAATATTTAAATTAATAAATCTATGTGTGTGAATTCTCAATTTCTTTCGCTTGAAAAAAATTCTACATTTATTCAGTATGCTTCTGCTTCTGCGTTTGCGTTTGCTGTTGCTTCTGCCTTTGCTTTCATGTCTCAATCAAGGATGATGGATGCATGCATCATCTTATTTAACGGCTGTGTTGTGTCCTCATCTCAGCTCCTCTTCAGCCATTTCATCATTTCGTTTGTCAACAAAAACGGTTGTGTGTGTGTGTGTTCGAGAATAATAATAAAGATCCTGTCGGGGTGTGTTTTTCTTTGTTTTTTGTGGTTTATATATAGCGATTCCGTCGGCTATGTTTTTTTTTTCGTAATTTCCTTGCATGATTCAACTTAAACGAAACAACTCCACTTTCATTACATTATTATTTGCTTGCAGCTAAAACATTGAAAAATAGACAAAAAAAAAAAGTAGTTTCATGCTCACTTAATTTTATATTATTTCGTATTTTCATGTTCATATCATTATCATTATCATTATCGTTCAAGTATATCTTTTGGGTGTGTGTGTGTAAATAGGGATCTCGTGTTGCGCGGGGCATGCGTGGCTTGCTCATACATATGTGTGTGTGTGTTGTGTAATTCATAACTGCCCTCCAAGCATTATGCATATTCTCAAGCATCATCGGATTTCTTTATAGAATTTTACAAAGCAATTGCCTTAGTCCTGGATAATCGATAATCGATCGATCGGAGACAAGCAGCAGTGTTTATCGAGTGTGTCTTTACATATCTTCGTTAAGTTTTGTTTTGTTTCGTTTAGTTTAGCTTTCGACGAAATAAAAATTTGTGTATGTATCTCATATGCTATTCGCTAGGTATATATGTAGGTATATATATATATATATATTTATGTATGTACGTCTATGAGCAGTGTCGGAAAAGCGTCAAGGAGATGGCAAGCTAGCGCCGCCTGCCACCTCGTCATCATCTTCATATCTCGTTTAGTTCTCATAAATGGAATATTAAAATGTCTAATCTGTTGTAGTTTTTGTTGGTATATCAGTTTTCGATAATTAAGCAATTTCAATTTCTACTAGCTACTTTTTTGGGGCTTTGGGGCAAGAGGAGGATGAGGAGGACCGTCTCCGGCTCCAGTATAGCTGCTCGGGCCCTCCTCCTCCCATGTCGATCTTTACCGGGCTTTCATTCGTTCGTTCTCGTTTGGTTTTAATCATTCGCATGCATGGTTTTCAAGTCGCAGAGAAGTTTAAAAAGTTTAATAAGTAATTTCTGGTCACCTCATCTCTGTTATTTCTTTCTAGACTCCGGCTTCCGGGATGACGGGGCAAGGGGGAGAAAAGTGTGCGCCTAAGATGTACAATTTGGGCATTCATTTGCTTGACATTTTATTAATGTTATTAAATATTTATATGCATATAGATGTAATTATGGATAGTTGGTTTTGAATTAAATGTTTCTCTGTGTGTACCTTCTTAGCTGGCGCTAAACATTTCATTTTAATGTTTCATTCATAAGACTGACTTTAAGCTTAAAAGTAAATGTATTTGTGTGTTGTGTGGGAGTGCAGGTGTGTGAGTGTCTGTGTGTGTGTGTGTGTGCTTGTGTGTGGGGTGAGGAGGGGTTATTGTGTATGTTCGCTTACGATCTTTCATCACACACACACACACAAATACACACACAAACACGCGCGCGCGTTGACAGAAAAGGATAAGCTTTAAACAATAACTTCACTTCATGCTCTTTGCTTCAAAAAATGATTCAATACATTTTAAAAATAAATAATATATATTGCGAACATATTTTTAGTTGGGCTTTTCGCATTTTCGGTTTGCTTTTCTCTTTTCTGGTATTTGTGGATGGGGGCAGGCACCTGTGGATCCAACCCAAGGGCCAAACGAACACGCCCACGTTGCACGTTAGCACATGGACTATCTTCGTTAGGACTCAATGGCGTTGGCAGGTTTAATTTGGAAGAGTGGCAAGGGTGAAGTGAGGAAGAAGCCGAGAGTGAGAGTTCGAATTGGAAACGAAGAAATTCAATATTCGTTCGCTTTTGTAATGGTTCAAACCAGTGATAGGGCCTAGTACTGCTTCTGATGCTGTTGCTGATGCTGTTGCTGTTTCTGTTTCTGTTTCTGTTGCGTCCTGGTAATATGGAAGACCTCCCTGGGCCCGGTTCAGTTGCTCAAACGACAGGCATCAAAGAGGTCTTCACTTAGAATGTCGCTGGGCGGACATCAGTTGGACCAATTGGTGGTGTAGTTGGTCCAGGGCATCTAAGGAATTCATTATTATTTCTTGTGACTTGAGGAAATGATCCAGAAAGTCTTACGTGCTTGTCGTGGTGATCCCACACCTCCATCTTGTCGGGCATGTGTGCAGAGATATCAGCCGCGCCAGGGGCGCCCACAAAATGCTGAAAGCCGTACGAGGGCATCAGGTTGACGTGCTGCTGCTGCTGCTGCTGCTGCTGTTGGCTCATATTCGGCGGCGCCTGCATGTTGTGGTAGTCCATGGGCATCTGCAAGGTACGGATACAATGAGGGGCCAGCCCCAGAGAGAGTTCAAGACAAGAGAAACTCACATTCATTTGCTCGTGCTGCTGCTGCTGCGGATAGGGCCCGTTGTTGTAGGGCCTGTACTGCTGTTGCTGCTGCTGCTTCAGCCAGTTGAGCGGCTGCTGCTGCGATTGCGGTGGAGGCGGCGGCTGCTGTTGCAAGCCAGGCGGCTGGGCCTTCGGCTCGTGAGCCCATGGTGGCAGGACAGTCGACAGTGCGTCGTCCATGCTTAGAGCCGAGGCGGCTACGTTAAAGTTGTTAAACTTCCAGGAGGCAGCACGTTCCGTGCCAATGGGACGCGGCATCTTGCGGATGTCGTCATGGTTGGGCGACATGGCAGATGGTGAGCCCAGGCCCGCCATTCCACCGGCTCCGTTCTCCAGATGCAGCATATCCCGGCCCGAGTACGAGGGATATTCAAGTGCCCCTCCATACCAGCGCTGTCCTCCTGCTCCTCCTGGCTGCCTGGCACCTGCGCCCGGTGGCTGCCGCCCCTGGTTGCCGCCTCCAAACATATTCGACTGCGGCGCTCCACCCGGCGGCGGCTGCGGCTGCTTGTTGCCCTGGGCAAAGACTGAGGCGCGCGGATTCAAGCGAAGCATGTTGTTGCCATCCACAATGTACGGCGAGGACGATGGATCCATGGGATAGTTGAGCTGCGGCTGCGCCTGTTGCTGCTGCTGCTGCTGCTGTTGTGAGGCGCCCACCTTGTCGTAGATCAAACGCTGCAGATTCTGCTGCTGGCGATCGATCATGGCTGCGGCGGCAGCGGCTGCAGCTGCCGCCGATACATTGCCTCCGCTGGCTGGATTGGAGCCAATAGCCCCGTATGTAGGCGGTCCTCCGGCATCCGAGCCCGACATCGGCATGGGAACATGCCTCTGAATGGGGGCCGTAGCAGTTGGCGGCTTAATGACACCCGGTGAGTGGGCGGGTGCTGTCTCACCCAGGCCACTCTGAGTGCCATTCATGGAGGGCGGTTGGACAACTCCTGGGGCGCTCACCTCGTTGTTTGCCACCAATGGTGACCTGGCCGGTGCTGCTGGCGCTCCAGCTCCTCCACTGGTGATAATATTCAGGGCCTGCTGCACAGTCTGCTGACTGGATTGGGGTGGCTGTTGTTGTTGCTGCTGCTGCTGTTGTTGCTGTTGCTGGATCACATTGCCCACCGGTGGCGAGGTGGAGTGATTCGACGAAGCCTTGGAACTGCCCACGGGCGAACTGAGGATGTTGCGATTGTATCCAGGGGCCTTAGAGGCATCCGCCTGCGGCAGAATATCGCCGACAGGTCCCGCACCGCCGCCGCTTCCGCCTCCGACACCAGGATCACCGAGCTTGCCCCACTGCGATTGCTGGTAGTCACTGAACAGGGAATAGGCGCTCGACAGCTTGGCCGCCAGCTGAGCACTGAAGCTATCGCTGGCAGTGTTTGCTGCACTGGCCGCCATTAAGTCGTTGAGAATATTCGTGTTGATCACCAGATTCTGCTGTGCCTGTGACTGGGGGTGTGCTTGCTGCTGCTGCTGCTGCTGCTGCTGTTGCTGGTGTGACTGCTGCTGCGACTGCTGCTGCATGGGTTGTTGCTGCGTCTGCTGCTGTTGCTGCGGCCCAGAAGCCATTGCTTGTGGCTGCAGCTGCTGTTGCGTCTGTTGCTGTTGCTGCTGTTGAGTCTGTTGCTGCTGCTGCTGCTGCTGCTGCTGTGCTTGGGTGGGTGAGCCCACTCGCTTGCTGGGTGGAGCAATGGGCTTCACGTTGCTATTGGATGTTGCTGATGCTGCGGCAGCGGCTGCATTCACGGCGGCTACATCCGCCGCATTAAAGGTGCCAATTGGTCCAGCCAATATGTTATTGCCTCCGCTGCCCAGTTGGGCAACGTGACCAGCTGCCGCTGCTGAAGCGCCTCCTTGGCCAGGCCCAGATACTGGTTTCCCCCTGCCAAAGGGAGCCACCACGCCACTGCTGCGTCCTCCGGCCGAGGCGATTACTCCAGCGCCAGCTGCTCCAGATCCCTCTGACTTTTTAGGCGAGGAAGTGGTGGCCGCGACCGCTGCTGCCTTGGCAAAATTCTGTACTCCTCCAGGAGCCACTGTCGAGGACTTCACTTGGGCAGAGATGCTGCTCTTCTGTGCAGCGGCTGTGGATTTGGACGAGCCCTCAGAGCCCTTGCTGCTCTTCGACACGCCATTCGAGGAAGTAGCACCACCAGCATTTCGTCCAGACTGCTGCTGTTGCTGCTGGCTAAGGTAGCCACCGCGACCATTCTGTCCCCGGGATGAACCGGATGATGCACTCGCCGACGACGCCGAGCCCGACGACTTTGAGCTGCTGCCATTGGACTTGCCTGAGCCCGAGACACGTCCACTTGCGGCTTTCACAGGCTGTGCGTGCAGTGGCTGCTGCTGTTGCTTGTGCGCATTACTGTAGGCTGCACCTCCCGTCGCTGTTGTGGAACTGGCCGACGAACTGGACGATGTCGAGGTGGTGGACGCCGCCGATGAAAAGTTGTTCACAGTTACGCCGGCAGCGGTGCGATTGTCCCAAGTGCCGACGGCCATTGGAGCACTTGCTGCGCTAGCGCTGGCCGTCTGCTTAATGCTGCTGTTAATCCTGGGGAGCATCTGCAGAATGTCCACATCCGGATCCTTGATGAGTGCCAGTATAAGCATATGAGCCTGCTTGGTGGCATCTGTCAGGCCCTTGATCGTGATGCAACGCTCGGACTGGTTCTTGCCCTGCTTCTCCACCTCAATGTGAGCGCCGGTGGTGGCTCGAATGGCGTTGATGTTGCTTCCACCACGTCCAATCACCCGGGAGATGGCGTTCACCGGCACCTGCACCTTCTTGCAGGTCATCTCGGGTGCCGACGACGCTGTGGTCGCACCAGTGCCTCCCCCCAGTGAGCTCGAACTGTTGCTGGCGCTGGTGTTGGCCTGGTGGTGGTGGTGCGGATGATGGTGGTGCTGCTGTAGGCTGGTCGCCGAACTGGCACTAGCCGTCGATGGCACTGGAGCGCCACTGGCACCTCCCACCGCCGCAGTGGTCTGCTGGGTGCTGCTCTTGCGTACCACCTCCTTCCATCCATCAACTTCGCTGCGTTTCGCCGGATTCAGGTTGACGCTGCTGCTGCTGCTGATACCTTGGGACACTGCTGGTTTGGCCACTTCTTTGCGGGTGCTGATAGTGGTTGCAGTGTTGGCGCTGCCAATGTTGCTAGCAGAGTCGCTGCTCTGGAGCTTGCTGGAGTTACTGGGTTGTGTCTGTTTGGCTGCAGGCAGTGCCACCTCTTTGGGCGCCTGGTTCTCTTTCTCGCGCTTGTTGCTGCTGGTCGAACTGCTCACCCTCTCCTCCTTCTTTTTCACAGACGAAGTCTCTTCCTTCTTAACCTCCAGTTGGCGCTTTAGAGGACCCGACGCCGACGCCGTCGCCATCGGTTGTGCGGGAGGCGACGTCTTGGCGACACTTTCGACTGCCGCCGGTGGTTGCTTCTTCACTGAGATGCCTTTGCTGACGGTGGTAGTTGAAGCGGATGTGGCGACCGGAGGAGTGGGAGTTGATGCTGGTTCCGCAGCTGCCACCGCCTTGTTCTTCTGCTGCTGCTGCTGCTGCTGCTTCTTGCTCTTCTTTCCCTGACCGGAGTTGGCTGACGATTCCAGAGTTTGAGCCGCACCCAGGCGGGCGGCTCCCTTGGTGTCGCCGCTGGAACAGGAACCCTGATCGATGCCAGAATCGCCCTCCTCTCGGGCGGCGTGGGTTGGTGGCCCAACCTCCTCATCCTCGTCGTCTTTGTCGGAATCATCGTCCTTGTCACTGGCATCGTCATCATCGCCTTGATGGTCATCTCCATCGGCTCCTCCGTGACCGCTGCCCTGTTGCTGACGCCGCTTCTCCTCCTTCTTCTCCATCTTCTTCTTCTTCTTGCGCTCGCGACGCCTGGCAGCGGCCGCCTTGCGGCTTTCTTCGCGTGTCCGCTCCAGATCCAGTTCCTCGAGCAGAATCGATGCATTCTTGTTGGCCTTGACGGCCTGTGCCTCCTTGGCGCTGCGCAGAATTTTCAAGCAGTCGTAGCACTTGTCGATCAGCTCCTTGTCGCTGATGGTGCCAATGAAACGGATCATCTCCTGGTCTGAGGGGAACTGGGACACATATTGAACCATCCACTTGACGATCTTGGTGTGACCCTTGCGGAAGGCGGCCATCAGGCACGAGACACGCCGGTTATCCTGTGAGTCAATGTCAGCATTGTGGTCGTACAAGAGTTCTACAACACTCAGGTGACCCCCGTGGGCGGCCAGCCAGAGCGGCGAGTTACCCTTCTTATTCTTTACCTCAACACTGGCTCCTCGCGACAGCAGGAGCTCCACAAACTTCTGGTGGCCCTTGTCGGCGGCTATGGTCAGCGCCGTGTCCCTGGAAGTGGGCACTGGGGCAGCATTCACATCCGCACCCTTGTCCAGCAGGACGCGACCCACTTCGATGTAGCCGCCCGAGGCGGCCTCCATTAGGGGGGTGAGGCCCGTCTTTGCTCGGTGCTCGACATTGGCCCGCCGGTCCAGCAGCAGACTAACGACCTCATGCCTGCCCTGGAAGCAGGCCAAAGTCAGGGCTGTGTTGCGATTCGTCTCGATCTGGGCGTTGATGTCGGATCCCTGATCCAAAAGCAACTTCACCGCCGGCGTGTGTCCATTCATTGCGGCTAGCATGAGGGGCGAGATGCCCAGCTTGCTGCCAGTGCGAGAATTGATTTCGGCTCCGTGGCTGAGCAGCAGCTTGATGATGTTCACATAGCCGCCACTGGCCGCCAAACTCAAGGGAGTATAGTCCGACACGTTGCGGTGCTCCTTGTTGGCGCCGACGCTAAGGAGGAGCTCCACCACTTCGTAGCGGCCGCCTGAGCAGGCCAACGACAGTGGCGTGTCCTTGGTGCGCTCAGATTGGGCCTCTAACTCGGCGCTGTGCTTGAGCAGAATGTCCACGACCTTGTCGTGTCCAGCTGTGGCTGCCAGAATCAGCGGTGTAAATCCCTTCTTGTCCCGGTGCTCAATATTCGCTCCTCGACTGATAAGCAGCTCAACGAGCTCCTCGTGCCCGCCGGCACATGCCAGTGTTAGGGCTGTGTCGTGGTTCGACTCCGTTTCCGAATCAATCTCAATGGTCTTGTCCACGCAGGCGGGGGTCGCCACAGCCAACTGGTTCTGGAGTTGCGCCTGCTGCTGGGCCGCTGCTACCTGAGGCTGCTGATGCTGATTGGTATTCACTGTAGGGCAGGATATATATTTGGATATTGGATTAGAGGTGAGTACAAAAAGAGGTTGTTTCTTTCTCATTACCTTGACTGCCGGCAGGCGTTTGTCGGAATCCAGAGCATCGTCGGTCCTTGCGTGACTGCTTGTCAATGGCCTTCTTGGCAATGCCGCCGGGCATCGACTTGGTGCTAGCACTCACTCCGCTACTGGGCGTGGGTGTGGGCGTGCCCATTGGCCAAATCGAGAGCTCGTTCTGCGGCTGTCCAGGCTGCTGCTGCTGCAGCTGCTGTTGCTGCTGTGGAGGCTGCAGGGCGAATTGAGTGTACTGTCCAGCTGCTGTTTGCGGCACCACCACGGAGGCAGGATGCGTCTGCGTGGCCACCTGGTAGAAGAAGATCAAAGACTCCACATGATAAGGCTTTTTAAACAGGGAAATAGCAGCTTCAATAACTTACCTGATGCTGGACACAGGTCGGCGCCTGCATCAGCGGCGGCGGATGGAGGAGCAGCTGTTCCTGCAGGTTAAAGTGCTTCTGCTTGAGTGGCAAGGGCGCTCCGGCTGACGCTTGTCCGCTGCTACGCTGAAGCAGCAGCTCCTGGGCCACCTGCTCCAACTCGTTCTGGGTGGGTGCACGCTGGCCGGCGGTTCGATGATGCTGGAAAAGATGGGCCTGCTCGGCGTGCAACAGTTGTTGCTGCTGCTGCTGCTGCTGCTGTTGCTCGGTGAGAGGCTCTCCCATGGGCTGTTGCTGGGACATGTTGGGCGGCAACTGGAAAAGAAGCTGCACTGGTGGCGCATTCTTGTCGCCGCTCTCCACGTTGTACACAAAGTTGGTGGCAGGCGGCTGCTGGTGCTGGTGTGCAGCCACAGCCTTGATGATCCGCGCGTTGGAGTACTGTTGCATCTGCTGCTTAAGATCCGGTTCGTTCTCCAAGGCGAGCTGCTGCTGGTGGAAATCGACCGCATTGGTGACTACTGTATGATGCAGCTGCTGCTGCTGCTGCTGCTGATCGTCTGTGGCGGTAAAGGGCAGTAACGAAAGCGGAGCCTGTTGATGTTGCTAAAATACACGAAGATGTTAATATCAAACATTCGGAATACTGGGTATGGTGGAACCCACCTGGAGGTGCATTTCATCCGACTCGAGGAGTCGCTGATCAAGTGGGATATTCTGCCGCATGGGATAGTCCAGCAGGACGAGATTCGCCTGTTGCTGCTGTGCATCTGGAGGCACTTCCCCCGGCGACCTGACCACACCCACCAACTGCTCTTGGCCGGGCCACTTGCCCGACGACTGTGCCGCCGCCGCCCAGCTGCCGGCAAACCTACCCTTGCACATCTGGTTCAGACTAAACTCGGCAAGCTCGGGGTAATTAAGGCTGCTTGCCAGTTCCTTCAAAAAAAAAAAAAGTATGTATTTGGTAAGATTGCGTTCCAAGGAAAATCTAAATATTACATGTACCTGGAATATGTCCTCCATTTCGCCATCGTTGGCAAAGTGCTCCAAGCCAGGATATAGCTCGCTGGGTCCAGCACTGCCATCGTCCTCAACTGCAATAAAAGGGATGAGTTGTAGATATGCTTCTTCATCACTGCCTCTCTGCAAACGTACCGCATTGCTGCTGATCACCACCGTCCACTTGGTGCTGGAGCTGCTGCTGCTGCTTCTGGTGGACAACGGCAGCTGCCTTGGCGTGCGCTGCGGCTGCTGTGGCCGCTGCAAGCTGTTGCTGGAGGACGCTGTTCAGGGCCGCATTGCTGCTGGCCGCCGCCTTGAGATTGCTTATCTGGGGCAGAACGTGAACCAGCTCCGAGTTGGTGAGGTCGGGCGGGAAGTCGCACAGTGTCTGCGAGGTAAGGATCAAGTTCTCCAATCGCGTGGCCATCTTGCGCTGCTTCGACGGCAGTGAACTGCTGCTGGCGCTGGTCTTTGAATTATTGTTATTGTTGTTGTTGTTGTTGCCGGCACCCTGATCATTGACGGAGACATCCAAGAAGAACTCATCGTCCTCATCGTCGTCTTCGTCCTCCTCTCCCTCCTCGCCTTCAGCAGCGCCTTCATCTTCATCGATGTAATCCACCTCTCCATCATTGTCCACATCCGCATCATCCTCGTCATAGTTAAGCTTATCTCCGCTGTTGGTATCCTGCTCATCATCCTCCTCCTCGTCTTCTTCTTCGTCATCATCATCCTCTTCCTCTTCTAGAATGATGCCATCCTCACGGAGAGCAGCAGCCAACGCGATGGGCTCGGGCGGAAGTGTATTCTCCTCACCCTCTGCCCCATCGGCAGCACCTTCGACGTCCTCATCGCCATCGCCATCGCTCTCGAGATCTGTGCTGATCTCATCTGGATCCTTGTTGGCTGCAGCTACAGCAGCGGCCGCTGCTGCCGCCGAACAGAGTGTGGCTAGATTCTTCATCTCGGCCCGTGGCTCCGTTCCAAGGCGATCATCGACTTCAGTTGGTGACATGGTTGTCTCCTCCATTTCCGGCGGTGTCTCTGTGGGCGACTTTGGCTGATCGCCAAAGAAATTGTGCACTCCAACCATGTGCCAGCCGTCATTGAAAAAGTTCAACTTTGGCTTCATGGTGGGGTCCTTCCTGCCTCGCGATCCATTAACCGCCGTCTCCAGCATTCCGCGGAAATCCTCCATGGCCGTCTTGCGCTGCAGAGCCACATCCAAGGATTGTTGCTGCTGTTGTTGCTGCTGCTGCTGCTGCTGCTCAACAAAGTTGCCGCTGCCAGTCGGCGAGGCGAGAGGCGAAGCCGGTGAATTGGAGTAGGCAACAACGTTGCCCGTAGAAGTCGCTGCTGCTGCCGCGGCAGCCGCTGCATTATCCAAAGCCACACGTTGATGGTGCAACTGAAGATGCTGTTGCAATTGCATATGTGTCTGCTGCATTTGCTGTGGAAATAGTAAAAGGCATGTGTGGTTTGTGTCACTTGGTAGCTTAGAAACTACTCACCAAGTTATTGTAAATGGAGACCATCTGGTTCTGCTGCAGATTCGGCAACACCTGATGGGCATGCTGGGCTGCTGCTGCTGCCGCTGCCGCCGCTGCTGCTGCAGCTGCGGCTGCTGCGGCTGCCTGCTTGCGATTGCTCTTGTTGGTAGCCTTCACCTTGGGCCTGTCGCTAATGGCAGTACTTTGGAGCACTTCCGAGGAGTGTGTGATGACGGCTCCACCACAGTTTCGCTGCAAACATATCCGTAATGAAAATATTTCTTCTGCTTGGGAATGCAAGACTAACTCACCGTTGAGCTCTGAGCACAAGCACCGCTATTGTCCAGGGCTGCCGCTTCGGCTCCTGCTGGCACACAAAACCATTATTGGATTGAAACTGAAGGCAAGGGACTTGTACTTACCTTTCAAGGCTAGCTCGTTGGGGTCACTGCCACTGCTGCTGCCAGTGGTATCCGGCGGCAGTTCTCCCTTCTTCAGCTCCGGCATGAACCCTCGACGACGCTGCAGTCGTGGATCGTCTCCAGTGCAGGCAAACTGCGGCGACTTTCCATCCTCACCCAGGGGCTGCGAACGCACCTGCTCAGCGTGCTGTTGCTGTTGCTGGTCTGGTGGGCAGTCGATAAACTCTACCACGTCGCCAGACTTCAACACGCGATTCCTGTTCGGCAGCACACCCTTTAGCTTGGCCTGACCTTGCGGCACTGGTTGCTGCTGTTGTTGTTGTTGTTGCATTACAGGCTGCTGGCAAACTGTATGGAAGAGCACTGGCGGAGCTGGCGGCGCCTTCTGCGGAGGCTGCAGTGAGTTGATGTGCTCCATGTCCAGGTCAAAGTGCTTGCACGGCACCAGCGGATGCTGCCCGGTTTGAGCTGGCTGCTGCTGCTGCTGCTGTTGCTGTTGCTGTTCAAAGCCAGGCTGCAGGTGGAATAGTCGCGACTTGGCAATAAGACCCTCCTGCTGCTGGGCGCCCAATGTGGTCAGGTCGATGCCTCCAACCTCTCCGTACTCCTCCATGCCAGCTTCACTCCCGGTGGTGCTGGCACCTGCCCCGGCGCCGCCCATGCCCGACGATGTAGCTGTCAACTGCAGCTCGCCAGCGTCGAAAAAGTCGCCAGTGCCTAGGGTCACGATGTTCGTGGATACATTGCCGGTACTGTTGAACTGCTGTTGGTGGAAAAGCTGCTGGTTAGAGGCTCGTGCCGCCTCAGACAGCTCGTGCAGTCCGGGGGGAGCGTTGAGCTGCTGCAACTGATGCTGTAGCTGCTGCTGGAGGATCTTCTGCTGCTGCAGTCGCATCTGATTGGACCCAGCTGCGGCAGCGGCGGCGGCTGCAGCTGCAGCGGCAGCTGCCGCTTGTTGGTTAGCGTTCGCAGCCGCTGCCATATCCGCCGTTTGCGAAATGTTGGGATAGCTGAATAGAAGCTCCACAACACGTGTATGTCCACCTTTGGAGGCCTCGATCAGCATGGTGCTGTTGTCCTTCAGCTTGTGAAACGGATCGGCGTTGTTCTTCAGTAGCAGTTCCACCACCGACTGGTGCCCACCTGCACAGGCCAGTGACAGGGCAGTGTGGTCATTACTGGTCGTCTGCTTATTGACGTTGGCGCCCTTCTGAATGAGGAACTTCACGGTGCACAGGTGTCCGGCGCGACAAGCCTTCATCAGCGGCGTTCGTCCGCCTTCGGACTCATGCTCCAGCTCGGCTGCATAGGAGAGGAGCACGCCAGCCGCATCCGTATGGCCGTTTTCGCAGGCATGCGTCAAGGCCGTATCTCCCGTCTGCGTCTCGGCGTGAACATTGGCTTTGTTCTTGAGCAGGAAGCGTACCAGATCGGTGTGTCCCTCCTGGGAGGCTTCCATGAGGGGCGTGGAGGCACCGAGTTCCAGATTGGCGCCCTCCTTGATCAGAAAGGCAGCCACCTCACTGAAACCGCCGCAGCATGCCAACGTGAGGGCCGTTTCCTGCGTCTCCTCCGTGGTAGCATTGATGTTCGCCCCCTTGCTAAGCAGCAGCGCCACCATCTCCTCGTGTCCCTCGCGCGCTGCCTCCATTAGTGGCGTGTAGCCTTCATCGTTCACCTCCTCGATATTGGCGCCGCGCTCAATCAGCAAGGTGGCCAGCTCGACGTGGCCACCGCAGGCTGCTAGCGTTAGGGGTGACTCGAACGAGTCCGTCGGCATATTCACCTGGGCACCCGAGTCCAGCAGCAGTCGCGCCACCTCAACGTGACCGTCCATTGATGCTTCCATTAGGGCGGTGTGCATTTCGTCGGTCTTGTGCTCCTGGTCGGCACCGGCTTGTAGCAGGAATCGGACCATGTCCAGGTGGCCCTTGTAGCAGGCCAAGGTGAGGGCGCTCTCCTTGAACTCGTTCGAGTGGGTGTTGATGCCGGCTCCGTGTTCCAGCAGCACCTAAAATGATGATAATGATGGCCAATTAGTTGGGATTACGTTACGTGGTAAACTTAGGAGAGATTTGCACGGAATCAGATAAGATCAAACTAAATCACAGAGCGCTGGCATCTCGCCCAGACCAATCAGTAACTCGATTCAGGTCACGGGTCTGTGCCAGTAGCATTCTCAAATCTCGGATTATAATCATGTTTACTTTTTTTTTTTATTGTGAACAGTTTGTGCACCCAAAAAACACAAATTTACTTACCTTTGCCACTTCAACATGACCGGCGGAGGCGGCCTCCATCAGGGGCGTGTGTCCGTTTTCGTTCTGCTCCTCGACATTGGCGCCGTGCTTGAGTAGAACCTTGACCACATCGACCTGACCGCCGGCACAGGCGAACATAAGCGGCGTGTTGCCGGTGGCGCAATGGGCATTTACGTCGGCATGGTGGCTCAGCAGCAGCTTCACAATGTCCAAATGTCCCGCGGAGGCTGCTTCCATCAGAGGCGTCGAGTCCTTTTGCCCCTTGTCCTCCACTTGGGCGGCAGACATGGCCAGCAGAACCTGTTGGTGAGACACCACGGAATGCGGGTAAGTTGCATGAACCCTGTATAAATGTGCGGGGGAGTTGTAAATGGGGAATTGTCCCGACTAATCCCCGAATTGTTGTCTAAATTTCTCGAAATATCAATGTGCTGCTGCGACCACGGTGGTATTTATCGATAAGCCGACGCCACAAGCGAGAGCCGAGGTGGTGGCGTTGCCACACCGACGAAATAACACAGACTGGCAACCATTGCGCTCAGCTGTTCAGCCGTGAGAGAATTTCACGTGCGAATAATAACTTGTGTTGTTTTTTACACTAAAAAAAGGACTTAACTCTAACGAGAGAAATATTTTAAAATAATTTGTATAATAAGAAATTCTATCCTAAATTAAAGAATTTTATAATCAAATACTAAGCTTTGCACAAAATCTGAATAGAGCAATATAATAAGGAATACATTTTATATAAAACCTCCCAGATAAGCCTAAGAGAATATGTAAGGGCTTGTTGGATTCATGAAACATACCTGAGCCAGCTCATAATAGCCCGCCGAGCAGGCCATCGAGAGCAGAGATTCGCCATCGTCCGTGGAGGCAGCGGCATCATTCAGGTTAACGTTACCCTTGCAGAGCAACCGCTTCACCGTATTGACATCGTTATCCGTGCAGGCGGCCACCAGGGATCGGGAGAAGCCACTGCTGCTGAAAATAGCCGACGATGGGTTAGCTCTGGCTAAAAACAGGCATTTGGTAAGCACGTACTTCTTGTCGCGCGGGCTGCTGGCACAACGCATCTTGGTCAGCGCCTGCTTGGTCTCATCAATGGCATGGGTGGCGTGGCGCAGGACGGGTGCCTTCTCGTTGGCCGCGGCCTCCAGCAGGGCGGTGAGATTACTCGATCGCTTATTGTTGGCGTCCAACAAGAAGGGCGAATCTTCTTCCTCGTCCTCGTCGTCGATCTCCTCATCGTCCGCATCGTTGTCCTGCAGCACATCTGGGAAATGGGCAATGGGAAATGGGAACAGGAATTAAATAATAGCTCTCAGGCTAAATGGGCCACACGAAGGACTCACCTATCTCCTCCTCGTCCTCTTCGTCATCGCCGTCAGACTCGTCCGAGTCCTCCGACTCCTCCTCCGTCTCATCCTCATCCTCGCGCACCTCGCCCTCGTGGGGGCAGCTATCGGGATCCGACTCCGGAATATCATCCTGCAACAGAGAGAGGTACATTTTTATTTGTCCTGTCCAAAATGATGTATGTATTTCTACGGACGAACTGGGGTGTGAGTATTAACAGTTGGCTACAAATAAAAGCTGGAAGTTACGAATTAGAAAAGCTAGAGCTATATAGTTGTTGATCAGTAGAGCACATTCTTGTTGTCTAAGGCCAGCAACAAAGTGGTGTGGTTATGTGCGTGCCTCTTGGGATGTAAGTGAGCGGGGAGGAAGCGGAGTAGTAGTTGGGTTAAGAACCGATCAATTATTGTGTGGTGGCGGGAGTTAGTTTGGACTGAAGCTTTTGAATCTTTTATTGTTGCCTTCGTTTAATGTGGGTGGGCTTGTTTTTCTGGCGATGCGGGGTAGGGGGAGCGGGGTTATAACGCGAAACTGAAACTTACCAGGAGATCTGGCCTTAAACACAAGAATGCCAATAGGATCTACAAATAAAGAGAAACGAAAGAAACATACATAAATCATAAAAATTAACGCAAGAGCAGACAAAATTGAGATCTCAAAGTAAAGAGAAAGCTTGCTCCTGGACTAGGACGGGATTTACATCGACGAAGAACTGCAGAAGAAGGTCCATGCGGCAACGGGAGCTCCTGGTCAGCCTTTTGGTCAGTCTCAGTAAAAGTGTACGGACTAATTGCCAGGTGATGGTTATCATTGCCTGGTTTCAGTGGCTCTTTGCACGTTTTCAAAAACCAAAATTTTAAAATTATATCGTATTTTGGGTAAATATAACAACAACAGTAACAAATGTGACAGCAAATGGCCGACAAACAAGACCGACAGACACAAAAAACAAAAAAAAACGAAAAAGACAAAATTAAAATCAAATTGAAATAGCAATAACGACGGAGTTACCAGACAGCCCAAAATCTGACGAATACTGACCAAAAAATATAGTTATCGATAACAGAGGAAGAAGTGGACGTGGAGAAGAGCGAAAACTAGCAAACAACAATAATTACATGGTGATTTCCACTAAGCGATCGACCGACTGACTGCAGGTTTTCCTTGCCTCGCCTCTGCCTCTGCGCCAAATGTTTTCCCTTTCCCAGAACTTGCCTTTTAACTAGTATAACATTTCTCAAATATTTTTTATTTTCATATATTTGCAAAACTCATGAGTCAGGACGTGAGTGCAGTTCATACATCGATTTAAATACGGCACACGCACACTCTGGCAGAAAGGGGGAGAGCCACGCCAGTCTGCATGTGTGCGTGTGCGTGTGCATTACGCCCACGCCTTAAATTATTGAACCAAAAACGAAGATGCAAAAAAAAAATTGCCGAAATATATTTTCACCACGAGGCCAAGTGCTGTCTGCTTAACCTTTAATGAATGAACAAAACATATCCAAGCGGATAAGCAGTGAGCAGCAACGGAACCAAAAAGGAATAAAAGAAACAGCAAAGAACAGAAGCAAAGAAAATACAAAAAAAAAAATCATGAACGAGTTCAACAACAGCAGCCCGTTCGTTTGTTCTCGTTGGTATTGTGTTGTGTGAGCGCAAGAAGGTGTGTGTGTGTGGGTAAATTTGTGAAAAAGAAAATCAACCGTAAAATGTTTGCACGCCACTGCAAAATAATCTGCAAATTGTGTCTCCTGTCGAAAATCGGCAAAGTTCGTTACACTCAACTTGCGTTATTATTTCGACTCTTATTTATATTATTGTTATTTCTGCTGGTTCTCTTTATTCGCTTGGCATACGTAGTTTTATTGCTGCTGCTAAAACAACAACAAAAGATAGCAGCTAGAAAGAAGCAGCAATAGCGGCTGCGGCCAGAGTTGCCAGACAGCTAACGGACATCTTTGTCACGCTGCTCAAAAGAGAATTCGCGAACGCACCCGAAAAAGATTACATATGAACATGCATACGTATGTACATACATATTGCAGGTAATCCCAATTAAACAAACGACCAGAGAGTAGCGGGGTTGGGGTTGGGTCAATTACAATAATTACATCGATAATGGTAAGCCTGTGACGAAGCAATGACCTTTGGTTTTTATTGGACATCGGCTAGCATAAAAGCTTTTTAAATTCGCATTTCCCATTTCTGTTTTTTGCGCATGTAGGCGTGTGCTAGACAAAGAAAAAAGTAGTCACGCATATAGTCACAGCCGCCAGCAAGCAAACAGCTGATAAATCATTCACCAATACCAAAAGAGCAAAGGGCCTCACTCACACACACACTTCTAAAAACACACGAAGCACAAGAGCGAACAGGAGAGAGCAAAGGAGAGATGAGAGTATCTCGCTGCAACCAAACAATATGTTCAACGATCAATTCGATTTCGAGGTATTTCCCTGCCGTAAAAATGCCAGCACACCTGATATAATGGGAACCTGGAACCTGAATCTGTGCATCGGCAGACGTGGATTTAGCTAGAATATACAGCGTATTGCGATAGCACCTCTGATAACAATACGCGGCTATTTTGATGAAACCTTATCATGTGTTTTATTGTGCGCAGTGCGACTGAGTTCCTTCTTTAATGATTTTCCTAATTGATGCCCATTTAAATTTAACCTAATTTCTGACCTCGAAGACATTGACATTCGGATAAGGTTTGATCAGTTTTAACCAGAAATGTTTCCCTAGTCCAAATAGACTTAAAAAAAACATGGATTTCGCTAAAAAGAGCAACAGATCCTCTTAATTTGCTTTGAAAAACAAGTATCCTTGTAGATATATTTATAAAAAAAAACGCAAGCAATATACTATAAAACAATAAAATTAGCATTTAAAGTATCTCTTAGACTTTGTTTTACCAATATTTCTAGATATTTCTACAAAGTTCAAAGGAAACTATGTACATCGAAGGAGCGAAAGATAAATATACACAGAGATTATATTTAACTGTAGACCAAGCGCAGCGAAGCTATTATTAAACATCCCTGACAATAAATGCATTCAAGATACTTCTGAACTATTTTGTAAAGGATATCCCAAAAAACAGCAAAAACTTTTAAAGATATCTTTTTAAAATATCACCAAGATGCGAGCAGGTGCAAGTACCAAAAGGATTCTACAAGTCTACGTTTAGGAATAGGAAGTGAATATGGGAGCCTGGGTGCATAACACTCACCTCTGAGACAGACTCCTCCTCCGACTCGGACAGGTCGGTGGTGACGGGCTGGGGATAGAACTCCGTATCGGTGTCCGTGTCGGGCGTGATAATGTTTTGCAGCGCCGACGAGATGGCATTCACGATGCCCACCGATGACGACAGCGAAGAGGCGTTGGACGACATGGACGACGAGGCGGATCGATTGGAGGCGGATGCGGCCGCGGCGGCGTCCTTGAGCTTTTGCTTAAGCACTGCCGCAGCATTGGCCACATCCACGGCGGGATTGAGGGACATGCCGCGGGCTCCACCGACAGCTCCCGCTCCACCGGTAGCAGCGCCAGCGTTGCTATCGACGGCAGCAGCGGCGGCGCCCATTAGCAAAGTGGTTGCGGCGAATTTTAAATGCGCCGAATCCTTGCTGGTCAAGTTGGGTGTATTTCCGGCTCCCGACGCGGCGGGCTGCTGCTGCTGCTGCTGCATGGCCACCTGCCGCTTAAGGGCGGCCACGGCTGCCCGTGTCTTCTTCGAGGAGGAGGAGACAGAGGCGACAGCGGCTGCGGCAGCAATGGCGGTGCTTGAGCTGGGCGCCGGTGCAGGAGCAGGTGCGGTAGCGGGTGAGGGCGCGGGCGTTCCTGAGCTGGGCGCCGAGGCGACGGCAGCTCGGAACTTGGCAGCGCTGCCGGCGGCAGTGGTGGACACCGATGCAGGATTGGCAATGACCGTGGTACCGATGATGGTCCCACTCCCGCTTGCACCGCTCGGGCTGCTGCTGCTGCTGCTGCTGCTGCTTGTGGGCGTGCCGCTGCAGGCGCCGCTGGCGTTCGTTGTGGTCGTGGTGGTTGAGGTGGCCGTTGGCGGCGAGGGCGTGGCCGTCGCCTGGCTGCTGGTACCGGACATCTTGGCAGTGGCTGGGTGGTGGCTGTTGCTGTTAACTTTCAATCTGCCGCTGGGATTAGCTACCGAGCCCGAGTTCGAGCTGGAGCTAGTGCTGCTGCTGCTGGTTGTGGTGGCTGCTGCTGCTCCCTGCGTCAGTGGCTCATTCTTGGCCGCTGGCACGAACTTCCGCTGGCCACTCGTGGCCTTGAGGATAGCAGCGGCTAACGGATGCCTGGCGGCGGCGGCGATTCGAGGTAAGTTATGATTAAACTGTCTGTTGTTGGGCTTTTGATTGTTGTTGTTGTTGTTGTTATTATTGGTGTTGTTGGTATTGTTCTTGCTAACGCTTGTAGTTGCTGCTGCTTTTGCTGTTTTATTGTTGTTTGTTGTGGATTTAGTTGTTGCTTTGTTAAAATAAGCCGTGGAGCCCTGATTATTCAAGTCATCGCATTCATGGTTTTTCGCATCATTATTCATTTTACTCTCTCTCGTCGGAGATTGTGTTTCTCGTATCTTTTACTCTCAATGTGCGCGTCCTTTAAACAATTACGTTTCGGAGAGCGTGTGAAAAATAATACATTTATGAGTAAGAGATACACGTAAAAAGGATAATCACTTCAATAAATTCTTGATAGATTTATTAAAGTGATTTTCTTTATCTTAAAACATTAAAAAAAAACACACATCAACAAATAAGCGGAAAAGTAACGGTACTTGGTCCTGCAAAGTTTTTATCGATTTTTTTATATTGTTAGGATTTGGATTATATATATGCAGATATATATACGCGTATATAGGCGATGGTCGGAGACGCACAAACACACGCAAGCAAAGGCACCTCGCACACTCACATACACACACATGCACGGGCTGCCATCGCGGTGTGGCAACGCCGAGCATTCTTTCACTTTACCACTGCACACACTCGTTCGTTCGCATTTAATTCTCCCATTCCCATTCCCTTGCCCAGCATGCCCACTACCGACTGATTCACATTTTTACACAGAAAATGGTTCAGGTGCGAAACAAAACAACTGGAGACGCACACGCTTGATGAAAGCGGGGAGGAAATCACTTTTATTTTCAGTTTTATTTAGCCATTCGTCTTTTATTTGCGGAGACAAGGCAATCGATGCGCAATTAGGACTTCGGAGACGGGGCAAGGCAACGTGCTTCACTATTTATATAATCGCAGACGGAGACACCACCAAACGGCCGATCGATGTCTGCACTTTACTCGATTAATAACTTTCGCACATATGCAATTGCAGTACTTTATTTATAAAACCATTCGAGCAGTTTCGACTTCGCCCGAGCGAACGAAGAAAAAATCACTTTTCGACTTTGGCGTATGCCGTCGCTTGGTCGATAGCCTCGTCTCGCTTGCGCACACGCGATGCCCCGACGCGGCCAGTCGGGCCGCTGTTGCCATCTCTTTCGCACACGCAAACGAAGGTGGAAAATAGCAGAGCGACTGAGGGAAAATTTTTTTGCCACTATTTCGAAGCGGATTTCCACCGATTGACAGCCGTTACAGGCCTAAAAACTAGCACACTGCGTGCCGCACACGCTCGCCAACAGTTTGGCTATATTTACGCGTATTACCGTTTTGAATTTATAGCAACTTAATCAATTTTTCAGCAGTGTTAAATTCTCTGTCTATCGTCAGAGTTTCGGATCGCCATATTATTCCCGGATATTGAATTGAACTAGCAACGGCCAAAAGAGCGATCTGGTTCTCCCGGGCGTTGCCACCAGGCGTAGAACTCCATCGCTTATCGATAACTCTTAAAACAGACAATAAACTGATATTTATTCATATATTTCGTTTTTTTTTTGCCTTTTGCTATATTCTGTTAAATATTATTTCCCGAGATGGTGTTTTATTCAAGAGTAATTTAGCGGCGATGCTATAGATGGAAATTAGGAGGACACTTGGATGTTTTAGGCAGAAATTTAAACTTTTCAAGATTTTTTAGGGGGAAGCCAAATTAAAGTCTGGCAACACTGGCTCTACGTAGGATTTTTCTTCCACTAACAAATTAACCTACGTGGTCAAAATTTTGCCGACCAGGAACAAGAGATTCTAGCGATGCATACGGTTCTGACCCGCGGAAACGCCACGGTGGCGTACACGCTCAGTGTCCTGGCTTGCCTCACCTTCAGCTGCTTTCTGTCCACCGTCTTTCTGGACTACCGCACCGACGCCAACATCAACACTGTCCGGGTGCTGGTGAAGAATGTCCCCGACTACGGAGCATCCCGCGAGAAGCATGACTTGGGCTACATCACATTCGACCTGCAGACGAACCTCACCGGCATCTTCAACTGGAACGTGAAGCAGCTGTTCCTCTACTTGACCGCCGAGTACAAGACACCGGCCAACCAGCTTAACCAAGTGGTGCTCTGGGACAAAATCATACTGCGCGGCGAAAACGCGGTGCTGGACTTTAAGAACCTGAACACCAAGTACTACTTCTGGGATGACGGCAACGGCCTGAAAGACAACCGGAACGTGTCGCTCTACCTGTCCTGGAACATCATTCCCAATGCCGGACTGCTGCCCTCAGTACAGGCCACCGGCAAGCACATCTTCAAATTCCCCGCCGACTACGCCACATCGTCCATTTAAGATTAGTGCTAATTCGAAACAATATAGTTTGTACCAAATAAAATCTCTTCTCTGTAATGATTTCGGACTGAATCCGGAGAATTTGGGAGAAGCTTCTCCGAAGTCTTAACATATTTGTACTGGGAAACTTTCAATTCGAACTAGTTCATCTTTTTAGTAAATGGATGTTGCGTTAAATAACTATACAGCTCCAAAGTAATATGTGTGTCTGTAAAGTTTAAAACAAATACATTGAAATTAAATGTTTGTTTTCTTATATTAATACCTGTAGAAATTACTGTTTGGTGTTCTGTAGAAATTAGAAATTAAATTACTTTATTTTTTTGTCCTTGAATATATCGTTATTTGGTCAGGATCGTTCTGGTTTGATGGAAGGTATTAGATTCTTTTAACAGCATCCAAAAGCGATTCGATCTAGCCAAGCTTGTATGGCCTACACAAACTCTTCTGTCAGTGGTAAAATTACCTGAACTTGAGTTTGTGGTTTTTATACTGCCAGTAAATTGTTAAATTGTTGTTAAAATCTTACATAGACATAGAACACAGAACACAGTTAATAAGGATATATAAAATTCGGCTCCTTAAAGCTAGCTGCTTTTCTACTTCAACTTAATATCAGTCTACTTGGGATTGGCTAAAAGTAATGTCAAGGCTAACACCTTTAATGCCCTGCCAGCAAGATATGGATGTAGACCTGTTGGATTCACATAGAAGTGAAAACAGTGATAAATGCCTTAAGTGAGCCATGCCAGCTGGTTTCTTCCTGCCTTTTATTTAACTAATTAGAGCCTCCGAATAAAAGTAAGCTCCCGAATTAAGCAAACAACTACCGGTTGTCGCCAATAAGTTGTTTTTTTAATGTTATAGGCCAACAATCTTGGCCATTGGTTTTTATATAAAGGGAATTGTTTCAGGCTCCCCAGTTCTTCACCAGCATGGCGTCCGCTAAGTTTGTGAGTGGTATTCAATGATTCAAGAGGTCTTTAAGGTCTGAAAAGGGATTATTTTTCCATTTCAGTTGTTGTTCATCGGCCTAGTTGCTATTATTACCGCCAAGTGCTCGGCGGGCTTCCTAGATGACTTGTATCCAAAAATCGTAACAGAATTCTATAATCAGGCTCCAACCGAAGAGGGTTACCGCTTCAGGTAAGTCCAACAGAGTTTAATTCAGGAATTGCCTTCTTAAATCCTAAGCCAATTTTAGCTCCGAAGAGCCCAATGGAAGCAAACGAGAGGAAATTGGAGTAATCATGAACCCAGGCACTGATAAGCAGGAGCTCGTGGTGATGGGCTCGTACGCGGTCCACGATGAGAAGACCGATACCGACACTGTTACTATGTACACCGCCGACAAGGATGGTTACAAGGCGCGTTACCAAATTAAAAACCGCAAACTGAGTGCCGGTGCTCTCAAGTCCTCCGCTGGCTAATAAATTTCCTGATCTGTGAACGAAATATTCAAATATATATAGCTTTCCTTTTTAGCCAAGAAAATATATAAAATTCCTTCCTCCTTCCTTCTCGATCCTTACAAATTAACGAAGGATTACATCATTTTTCTAGGTCTTAAAATTGATTTATATTTCTGAAATAACCTTATATGCATGATTCATACAGTACAAAATATTTGAGTAGAGTAATTCTAGGATGCAAGGAGCCTACATAAACTCGTAGCTGCCGTCGTCAAAGTTGCGATTGCCGACCATTGGACCGCCCGCGCCCATTTGGTTAGGATTCTGGCCGCCCATCTGTGGCCGGAACTGGTTGCCGGGCGTGGTTTGGTGCTGCAGCAGCTGGCGCAGTCCCGGATTGTTGTTACTCATCATGGGACGCACCATTCGCTGCTGCTGCTGAGCCTGCTGCTGCTGCTGCTGCATGGCGGCCACATTGGGGGCCACTTGCTGCAGCTGTTGCTGAAGATTCGGATTTGGGACACCGCCAGGCCCGACGCCGACGCCAACACCAACGCCAAGGGGCATCCGTTGCTGCTGCTGCTGCATCATGTTCATTTGCATTTGGTTCTGCTGCATGGGCATGCCACCGGGACCGGGACCAGGTCCACCGCCGGGGCCTCCGCCGCCCATCTGCATATTGAGCTGGTACTGGTTGTAGTGTTGCTGCTGCTGAGAGTTGTCCTGCTGCATCTGCTGCTGTTGCTGCTGCTGCTGTTGTTGCTGCTGCTGTTGTTGTTGTTGTTGCAGCTCCATGGGGGACTTGCCCTGGAGCATTTGCTGCTGTTGCTGTTGGTGCTGCTGCAAGTTGCCGTGCTGCTTCTGCTGAATAACCTTGCGCAGACGCTCCACGAATATCGCCTGATTGTTGGGTATGAAGCCGAGGAAGGCGTGGCGATCGGGCGTGTATAATAGGATAAGCACCTTAATCTCGCAAGCGGGCGCGTTGGGTGTAGCCGAGAAGTGGACGCATCCGGCGTACCCAGAGGTCATCATCTTGGCCAGCGAATCGAGAGCCTCGCCGGGCGTGGGTCGGAAAACCACCATTTTGGAGTCCTTCAAAAACTGGCCTCCAATGTTGCCGACCAAATGTTTGGGCATCAGCTGCATCAGCAGCTTGGGCGGCCAGTTCTCCGCCTTGATCTCGGGCTTGCCGTCCTTTATATTGGTGCATATAGTGCACTGGAGGGTGTGTGGTATCTTCTGCAGATCGTTCTTCGGCTTCTCCGACCACTCTAGCACTCCCGTCCAGATCTTTTCCCTCAGGGAGGCCTGCTCCTGCTGCTGTTGCGGATTCGCCTGCTGTTGCTGCTGCTGTGGATTGCCTTGCTGTTGTGCATTCGCCTGCTGTCCCACTTGCTGCTGCTGCTGCTGCTGCTGCTGCTGCTGCTGCTGTTGGGGATTCGGCATGTTGGACACTGCGTTGTTTACCGGCATCATGTTGTTGCCGGCATTGGGATTGCCCTGCTGCTGCTGTTGCTGCTGGGCCAATTGTTGCTGTTGTTGTTGCTGCTGCTGCTGCTGCTGCTGCTGCAGCTGCTGATGGTTGAGCATCTGCTGCTGGTTCAGCATCTGCATCCTCTGCTGCTGCTGCGCCTGCGCCTGTTGTTGCTGCTGCAGCGAGCTGACCGTCTGGTTGGGCGGCGGCGCAGTAATACGCGAGATCAGCGCCGAGTTGGGATTCTGTTGCTGCTGCTGTTGCTGCAGCTGCATGCCACCGCCTTGGCCCTGGACGCCGCCCACATTGCCTGCGTTCTGCATGAAGGGCGGTCGGGCTTGTCCCGGCTGGTTGGGATACATCCATCGGTTTTGTCCTGGTCCCACGTTCGGCTGGAAGTTGGGGTTCTGCATCTGGTTGGGTACAAACTGATTCTGCTGTTGCTGCTGCTGCTGCATTAGCTGTTGCTGCTGCTGCGGATTGAGCAGGCCCGCCTGGGGGTTGGGACCCGGCTGTTGTTGCATTGAGTTCATGTTCATCACCTGCTGCTGCTGCTGCTGCTGTGGGTTGCCTTGCTGCTGCTGCTGCTGTTGCTGGACGGGCGTTGTGTCCATTGGAATGCCTGAACCGGCTTGCTGCTGACCCGCCGGATTCTGTTGTTGTTGCTGCTGCTGCTGCTGCTGCACTGCAGCCTGGCCAGCATTGGGGGCTGCCATTTGGGCCGCCATGCTATTGGGACTCGGAGCCCGCTCCTTGAGGCTGTAGCCTTTGAGCAGCACCAAATGCCGGATATTCTTTGCGTAGTTCTTGCTAGTTATCGGCTGATCGCCGTCCGCCTTCATGAAGAGCTTGAAGAGCACCGGCATCTTGCGCGGCGCAATAATCGAGAGATTGATCTTGCGCTCGTTGAAGAGCGCCGCCAGCTGCTCGCAGGACTTGCCGGGATATTTCCACGACTCGGTGGTGGGCATCTGGTACGGCGGACTGTTGCAGATGAGGATGCAGTGCCGCTGGACGCTGGTTTGGTCCAGCATCTGGCGCCGCTCAGCGATGTCGTCGAAGCAGCCGTGGGCCGCCGCAAAGCCCTCAGCCATGTGGGCGCACGATTCCATGCCGCCGCCAACCAGTGGCAGCCGTTCGATCGTCTCCATCACCTTCTGGGGCTGCAGGAATGGACCATAGGTGGTGCAGACGGGCTCCAGCAGATTGGCGGCGGTCCGGTAGACAACGATTCCGTATAGTGTGGCGAACCGCTCCGCAATTAAATACTCGCGCTCGTCAATGGAGCCGGTGGTGAAGTGCTCCAAGGTGGGCAGGATGTAGTTCGTCTTTAGCTCGTTGATGTAGGCGCCGTTGATGGCGCTGCCCTCGATGACGAAGACCACATCGGCCAGGGGCATCTGGTCGACCTCCATGGTGCGGCGGCGATCCCTGCGCTAAATGCGGACAACTTGTTGCCAGGAAAATAGAATCTTCTTCTGGCTTATGTTTTCCAGCTTTTCCTCTTTCTCTTCCACCTTCTTCTTCTTCTGCTTCTGTTTGTTATTGCTATCGGCCCTATCGATAGTGCCGATGTTATCGATAAAACGCGCATTGCAACCCTGGCCTGGCTCTCACTTCTTCTTCTGCGTTTGTGTTTGTCAAAACAAAATTAAATAAAAACTCGCCTATTTCGGCCGCTTCGCGAAATTGTTTCCAAAACTCGTGATATTTGTGTGTTTGCCCGTTATCGTCGCCCCCAGGGCTCCTGTGTGCATGTCCCCATCTGTAAGGTTTCCCTTAGAATGCCGCCCAATCGCTGCGGAGCGTTGCGCGTCTGAGGACCAACTATAAAAAGTGAACATGTTTCGCCCGAGGCACTGGTGACAGCCTAAATCTCAATTAAAAGCGCTGCCATGCTGCAGTACAAAAGTGCCGCCGCAGCGGCCACCACCAGTGCGCCACAGGCCACTCCCGCGGCGACGAACATTACCGGAAAGGCGGCGGTCTCGTCGAATGCAGTGTCCAATGTTGCCGCCCAGGCGCAGACGGGTGTTCCAGGAGGAGCGCCCACCATGCAGCAGATCATCAACATCCACCAGATGCCGCACCAGTTCGCCGGCGGTGGCGGCCAGGCGGGCGGAATGCCACAGAACATGTTCCAGATCGTCCAGCCGATGCCCATGCAAACGGTGAACATCGATGGCCAGGAGGCCATCTTCATTCCCAACCTAAACGCACAGCTGGCCACGGCGCAGGCGGTGAATATCAACGGCCAGCAGGCCTTCATCACACCCAGCGGCCAGATCCTGCGCGCCCCCCAGATGGCTGCCGCCAATCCCGCTGCATCCAACTGCATCCAGCTGCAGCAACTGAATGGCCTGGGGCAGGAGCAGACGCAGCTGATCAGCATACCGGGCACAAATATCCAGATACCCGTCACCAATCTCATCCAGCAGCAGCAACAGCAGGTCGTGCAGCAGCAGACTCAAGCGGTGGCGGCAGCGGCGACTGCCTCCGGAGCAGGAGCAGCGGGAGCTGGGGCGGCCAATGGAGCGACCGCCGGGCAGCTGCCGGGAAGCATCACCATACCGGGTACCAATCTGCAGATCCCAACGTCGGTGGCAGCAGCCAACGGTTTGCTGGGCAACATCTCCAATCTGCTGGGCGGCGGCGGGCAATCCATTAAGCTGGAGAACGGGCAGCTGCAGCTGCGTCCCCAACTGGTGCAGTTCCCCGCGCAGGCCGTGCCCCAGCAGCAGCAAACGGTGGCGGTGCAGATACCCGTCCAGACAGCTGGCGGACAGACCATCTACCAGACGGTTCACGTGCCCGTCCAGGCAGCCGCAACAGCGGCCGCGGGCGGGGGACTGCAGAGCCTGCTGCAGGCACAGTCCCTGCAAATGCCCGCCGCCTCCCAGATGCAGATCATACCGCAGTTTGCCCAGATCGCCCAAATCGTGACGCCCAACGGGCAGATCCAGCAAGTGCAGCTGGCCATGCCATATCCCCAGCTGCCGCCCAACGCCAACATCATACATATCCAGAATCCCCACCAGCAGCAACAGCAGCAAGTCCAGCAACAGCAGCAGCAGCAAATCCAGCAACAGCAGCAGCAGGCGGCGCAGCAACAACAGCAGCAGGCGGCGCAGCAACAGCAACAGGCTCAGCAGCAACAACAGGTCCAGGCACAGCACCAGCAACTCCTGCAGGCCATCAATGAAGCGTCAGCAGGGGGACAGATTCCTGCTAATCAGCCCATCACCATCACCAATGCCCAGGGCCAGCAACTGACTGTGATTCCCGCCCAGATGCGGCAGGCGGCACAGCCGGCGCCGACACCCACGCCCGCTGCCGTACCCGCGCAGATGCAGCTGCCTAATCTGCAGGCGCTGCCGATCCAGAATATCCCTGGATTGGGCCAGGTGCAGATCATTCAGGCGAACCAGCTGCCGCCCAATCTGCCGGCCAACTTCCAGCAGGTGCTCACCCAACTGCCCTTGGCCCAGGCGCAGGTGCAGGGCCATGTGCAGACCGCGCAGGGGCAGAGTCAGGCGCAGGTGATGCCCAAGCAGGAGCCGCAGAGTCCCACGCAAATGATAACCAGCATAAAGCAGGAGCCACCGGACACCTTTGGACCCACCACCATCACGACCAACTCAACGGCCAGTGTCAATCGGCCATCGGCCGCTTCCACGCCGAACACCAACACCTCCTCACCGCAGCAGATCAAGTTCCTCCACGCGGAGGGCAATACCCTGTCCAACCTGAGCATACCGGCCTCCATTCAAATCACAGCCCTGCCTCAGGCGGCACCCGCTGCTCCGCCGACGCCCGTTCCTGTGGCGTTGCCCGCGCGGAGTAAAGCCAACCTGGTGAGCGCTCCCAGCTCGCAGATTTCGATAGCTCCGGTGACCGCTGGCCAGGTAGTAACAGTTGCCACACCAGCTAGGGGCGGGGCGGCCAGCATACGGAGCACCAATAGTGGCGCTACCACGATAACCACGCCTGCCCAGAATCTGAATTTAAACATAAGTGCTGCGACTGGAGGTGGCGGCGGTGGAGGAGCAGCCGGCGGCGGAGGAGGAGGAGGACCAGCGGCCGCTGGGGAGCCAAAGCCCCGGCTGAAGCGAGTGGCCTGCACCTGCCCCAACTGCACCGACGGCGAGAAGCATTCGGACAAGAAGCGCCAGCACATTTGCCACATCCCTGGCTGCCAGAAGGTGTACGGCAAGACCTCCCACTTGCGCGCCCACCTGCGCTGGCACACCGGCGAGCGGCCTTTCGTCTGCTCCTGGGTGTTCTGCGGCAAGCGCTTCACCCGCTCCGACGAGCTGCAGCGCCACCGGCGGACGCACACGGGCGAAAAGCGGTTTCAGTGTCGCGAATGCAACAAGA
>VNJS01015648.1:0-16072 GCA_008042575.1 Drosophila watanabei
TTTGTTTGGTACGTATGAAATATATATACGAGATCATTCTAATTTACAACTGTTTTTTATTTGATTTTCATTTAGAAGCTTCTGGAACTTAAGGGAGAAATTTCCAGGACTTAATAAAAACGGTGAGCGACGCCTTCGGAAAACTAAAGAATTTCCTTATAAATTATTATAATATATACCCTCCTTAAGTTCCTTTTAATATTTAATAAAAACAAAAATTATTTCAAAAAATTTCTGAATGTTTTCTTTCGCGGTTGATCCTACTTTGCAGGCTCTCAGGAGAGCATGTTTTTCATGCTGATCGAGCAGCGACGGTTGCACCATGAACTTCCCTCTTACCGGTAAGGGTGATTTTTATGCTGAGCTGAGCAGCGACGGTTGTATCATGAATTACCCCGCTCACGCGTGAATAAAAGCGAATGGGAACTTTACATAAGCGGTAAGAGGGTACCCCCTGAGCGATTCTGCATGGAAAGAATACTGCCAGCATGCTCGCAAGTCCGACTGGGAATCTAAGTGGAACGTTGCAGGAGGAAAGCCATTGAGGAACCCTGATCCGGAGATCGAAGGATCGGACGTTAGAGGACCGGAGGGAGACAGAAGGCCGTCTGGGAAGAGAAAAGTGAGTCCGTTCCGAAAGGAAAGCTAGAGATTATAAATTTTTACGGGTTCTCGAGGGCGCAACGATATTTTCCATATCGATCCCGGAGAACGTGCGACCAGGGGGAACGCGTCTGGCCAGCTAGAGCCCGAGGTTCCAACCTCCAAATCCGTCCGAGCCGGCGGAGGAACCGCGCCACGAGCCCGTGCTCGACGAAAGCGAGCTTACCAATCCCTCAGAATATAAAACCTTGATTATTTATTTATTAATCTATCTTAAAAGTTATTTATTTATATAATCAATTATTTATTTATTTATTCAAATATTTATTTATATATTTATTTATATATGTATATATTCATCTATTTATTTAATTATCTATTTATTTAATCGTTATTTGTTACCCTGGTGCCAGTGCTTATTTAATGAAAACAGGCTGTTAATTTGTCTATAAGTGTGTTATTTATTTATTTATTTAATTGGCCAACACTGCCATAGAAACAAACACAAAACACAAATATCATAATATAAGACAAAAGACAATACAAGCACCTAAATAACTTATAATATACCAAAACAGGGCACTGTAATGACAAAAAAAAATAGATTAAAAATAATTGAAACAGTTCAAGAAACAGATTAAAACTTAAATGTAAACTAATTTCAAATTCCGCAATGTAAAAATCCGAACCTCAGTGCAAGCAAATCCTAAATCTATATATACAGTCGAAAACTTTACAAATATCTGCAGCGAGGGGCGTAATCCTTGTAGGGGTATGAATCAGTAAATACATACAAGACCCGTCTCAGTCCCTGATCCCTGTTTGGAGCTCCAAGTAGGTAGGAAGGTATGCTGATCGAGAAAAAGAAAGGGGAATTATGTTAGAGGGGGGGAAAGGATAATCGGATGAGCCAAAAACCAGGATGAAGCCACCAGAACCACATGCCAAGGGGAATCCAACTGGAATGTCTTGGGTTCCAGGAAGGGAGGGTGCGTCGTGGGGTGCTTCCAGCCATGCCCCGAGCCTAATGTGGGAGGCAGAAAAAAAGAGTTTGTTAGTTGTTTCTTTCCGATTGTGTAGAGTTCCAGTTTTGTTTACCTTTTTTGTTAGTTTTCATGTTGTGAATTCCAGCTGATCTGGAATTATGGTGCGACCTGCGGGCAGACGGGGAAAAATCCCTCCCCGAGATGACTGGCTAGCCGGCCTTGCCCCATCAAAAAAATGCAGGCCGTAACAATTTTAGCTTGTTTAAATTATCTAATTAAGGGATTTTCAAGTGGTGCATTGATACTTGACTTCAACATTATCGTTTATCGCGTCGCTCAATCCTTAACTTAATGTCTGTTAACGGCCACTCTTTAACTTGATGTACCTAGCAGGTACATATAAAAATATTAGACGTGTCCATTGCGACTGGGCTATGAACCTTTGGGATATCCCCTTGTTTGGCGTGTTAGGTAATAAAGCTGGTAAACATCGTTTTCCAGTGAATCGTTTCTTAAAAATATTTTTATTTTAACTCGATTAAATAAAAAAAAACTTCTTTATTTTTTACTTGAATTAAATTCAGAGAAAAACCAAAGCTTAAATTTAATTACATAATATAAAAACAAAAATATCAAACTCAATTAATCACTGGTTGTTGCCAGAAAAAATGAAATAAAATTTAATGAGATCAATTGAATGAGATCACAAAATAAACAAAAGAAAATATTTTCACAGTGGTTCATTTTGCTCCAATTCCCAGATCCACCAACAAACACAACTCTTAAAAATCGAATAACGATATTATAAATATATTTAATCATTGAAAATTACAATTTTAATTCATTAACCTTTATGTTCACGTCCTCTTCTTCTTCTTCGTAGGGGTGAGATTTATCTTGAACACGCACTCGGCGATTAATCAATTCTTTTTAAACCGAATCGGTGCATCGTCCAAAAGAGAAGAATCTATTTAATCGATGATGACATCAATTTTTTCTTAGCTCTACTAGGTAACAATTGGCAACCAACATTTGGCTATCGTGGATGACCGACATATGTGCGCACAAATCATTCTTTGGAAATTTTCCACCCGTCCCACGCTTAATACCCTAATGTTACAACGTAACATCATGTTTAAAATATATTGTGTATCATTAAATAAATATATCCAGTTTTTACTATCAAATATATTACATTCTAATAATAATTATAATGATCAAATAATAATCATACAAAATAATAGTCAGGCCTGCTCCGGTTCTCGAAACTTGTTTTCGATTTCGATTTGGCCAAAAGCTTTCGATTTCGATTTTAGCTGCTCCGATTCTCGAGAAATTTTTGGTATCGTTTTGTTATCGAAATGTTTAATATTTTTTGTTGCTTAAAAAGCTGGCGTTGTTGGTTTAAATTGTTGGCAGAATGCTAAAAAGCGTTAAGCTGTTAAATTACACAGTGCGCCACGATTTTTGCGTTCTGAATGAACGAACACTTTTCTTATAGATTTTCGCACGCTGAATCCGAATCTATAAGCAGAATTTGTCTATCACGTCAGGTTTTCGTCATTTGGTCATTTGTTGAACGCATTTTAAATCAATCAATTATATATGATCCAATAGCACGCGCGCGCCCCCCTTGTACGCTGCGGCACTGCAGTTATATGGCGCGCGCGCGCGCGCTATTCAATAGCATATAATTAATCGATTTGGAATGCGTTTAAGGAATGACCACATGGACATCATTCTAGAAGTATTTCGCCGTATTTTCCGAGAAGAACGAAGTTTCTAGCACCTTCTGTTTCCAAATTATATTACTCCAAAGTAGGCTAAAAACAGCATTTTTTGCAACTTTGAACGCGTTTTTTTCAAAAACCTGACGTGATAGACAAATTCTGCTCAGCGTGCAAAAATCTATAAGAAAAGTGTTCATTCATCCAGAACGCATAAAAAAAGTCGAATTTTGTCGCACCGTGTTATTTGTCTTAGAAGCCAAATAAGGTCGGCAATTGCTTATTTAATTCATTTATTTACATGAAGAGGCTGCCAGCTTGCATGCAGTTTCATTTCCAATGGTCTCAATTAAATTTGAACAGCTCTTTTATCATTTACTTTATAAAATTAGCTAGACTTATTAAATAAAACATTATTGAACCTTCTTTGTATAATATTTTTGTAAAGGTTTGCATTTAATAAGTATTTATAGCTGAGTGTTTCTTAACGACTTGTTTCGCCAACTGTCTTGCAACCTTAGCAACCAAATCGAAATGTCTTGTTGCCGACGGCAAAATTTGTGTTGTCAAATCTGAGGGGGGGCTAAGAAATAAATTTTTTTATAAAATAACTGCGTGCCAGAATGATCTTGTGGTGAAGTGGAATAAACATCAATAGACCACTGAGTATAATATTTTTCCCCTTAGCAAATAAAATCTGATTTGATAAGAAAAAAGGCATTTACTTTTAATTTCGGCCAGATAAAGGTGCCCGTTTTGCAAATCGAAACCGGCTTACGATTTCGAGAACCAGAGCATCAATTCCCGTTTTCAAAATCGAAATCGTAAAAGCTTTTCGATTTCGAGAACCGGAGCAGGCCTGAGTTTCTTAAAATGGAAGACACTTCCAAAGTGAAAGTAGTCTTATAAAAAGAAGGGTGTACTTTGACTCAGAACTCGAACACTTGCATGCAACTACCATGCATGAAAATACGTGTGCACACAAACAGTCGGCGGATGTCGCTCTTTGCGTACAAGAGCGCGGGTGGCTCTAGAGCGCTCTCTTCCTGGCTCTAGAGCGTTCTCTTTCTGGCTTCTGAACAAAATTCAAGATAGCCTGAAGCCAGTTAAAAGCCAGCCCGAAAAAATCATGTGGAAAAAAATCGTATGGCCGTTTTCTTTCTTTTTACTTGAACGTCTTTGGTTGAACTAACCGGCCATAAGGTTTTGCCGTTCCGATAATTCTCATTTTGCCCTCCATTAAACTGTACATCCAAATCTTACCGGTGATTCTTGGCGATAGTTAGGCGATGGTTTTTCGATTCAACTCTGAATTCTTCTTTATCTCGGTACCATTCACTACGAAAATGTAAACAAAGATGCCGAAACAATTGGTAGGCTCCAAATTTAAAAATATGCCAAAGAAACATGTCGTGTTTTTCGGTATAGTTTTCTCCCAAAATGTCTCGATTCGCTTTTATGTAATATAAAACGCCTATTTTTACTCTATTTTGATTATGTTTGTGCGCTTTTACCGCCATGCACACACTTTTTGGCATTTGCCCTATGACAATAAAAATCATTGGAAAACCTCCAAGCAGAGCCGCAGAGAGAAAATCCGGGCCCGGGGTATCCATGTTTGGGCCCCTCCCTTCCCTTCAAATAAATCAACTAGAATTTTAGAGACAGCTGGATTATTTTAACGTTTTTTGTACAGTTTTATTTCATAAAGTACGTTATTATTATGTCACTGTAAGACAAGCTTTCTTGCTTTGGAGGAGGCGAAAACGTTGATAACTCCATTTAAGGGGGTCATCCCATGTGACGAAAAAAAAAAATCGAAAATTTTTTTTTCCAATTAATATTATCTATAACTTATGAAGAATATGTGGTTAAAAAGATTTTTTTGATATTCGATGCCATATGAAAGTTATAGCGCTGTGAAGGTATGCCCTTTAGTGCAGCTTACTCCTGGAATAATTATTTCTTTTGTTTTTTTCTCAAAACTGTGTTTTTCGAACTGATCTCCATCCTAACTCAAAAACGGATGGACCGAATGACTTGAAATTTTTAGGGAATGTTAAACACACGTAAATGCATGGAATGAACTACGATCATTAAAAAATATTAAAAACTTATATTTTTTTTTTTAGCAAAAAACTAAAAAAAAAATCGGCAAAAAACGCAACTTTTTTTTTTAATGTCTGTCAAAAATTCAATTTTTTATATATTTATTTGATTGTAGTTCATACCGTGCATTTTGACGTAAAAATTTAAATGCTGTTTAGTTTTTTGATTTCCGATAAGCCAATCAGCCGGAATCGTGGAGATACTAAGGGTACCTTTTTTTAAGGCGGGGGTGTTCAAAACGGTGTACCTCAAGTTCCATTCAATATTTTTTTGATCAAAATTTATATTCATATTGTCAAAATATATGTTTACAAGTGACAAAAAATTTAAGACTCTATCATTTCACTGAACGAAGAAAATAAATTCTAAAAAACCCCTTAAAAACAGGCCGTCACATGGGATGACCCCCTTAAGTTTAATTTTTTCGCTAATTCTGCTTCTAAGCAAAGAGTTGCCAATTCTGAGACTCTTGTTTGGCTTGAACAAGAACGGTGGAAATTTTTAATTCTCGCAAGTACGCTAAATGAGCGTTCAGCACTGGCAACTGACGCTGGCAAGGTACAAAATATTCGCAGAGCGATAATAATGTTAGGGAAGAGATTTTCCAAGTTTTTTGCTGTGATGTCACTAAGCAACTAGAATGGACGAAGACACGCAGTGAAGTTCGCTTCATAAATGTGTTTTAAGTGAATGACTTCAGTTGATAATTCTTCTCCACAAAGTTATCTGCCGCGTTTTGTATTTCTTCATCTTGGAACCTCCATAAAAATGAAAAAACCTTGACGATATCTCTAATTGAAGCGAATCTGTCATGAATTCCGAAGATTACTGAATCAATAATCACGAATAAAGGATTCCTTTTGAAATCGATTTCTTCCTTAGTGCTTTCTTCATTGTCAGGCGTCGGCAAATGGTCAGAGCGTTTCTTCTTCCGAGGAACAGGCAATATTGAAGAAGTGTCTTCCATTTCATTTGAAACCATTTTGCATTCCTGCAAAATAATATTCCAACGATTACGCAGGAGCTGCAAATCGTCGACAAGACTCTCGAGATTCTTTTCTTTAATGTCTATAGTTCCTCCCCTGGCTTGAAGAACGACGTTCTTTTCATTGATGGCGTTGAGAATTTTAAACCAAATGGATGACATCAAAATACATTCAAATTTACTCATGTATTTTATGACTCCTTGCACATCGCTGCCAGTTTCAGCGGAAAATTCAGCTTTTTTAAATCCTCTAACGCATGTTTCAACCGAGGAAGATTTTTTGCAAAGGGTTTTACGGCGTCAATCCCAGCAGACCATCTTGTGTCGGACAAAATATGAAGTAAATCCGATATTCTGGCTTTTAGGATCTCCCAACGTTGCGGACTTCCACTAAAGATGTTGAAACACTTCTGGACCACGCCGAAGGAAGTGATTGCTGAGATGCAGCATTCCGCGGAATCGACTCCAACTAGGTTTAAGCTGTGAGCTGCACAAGGTGAATATATTGCATTTGGATAATCACGCCGAATCCATGATTGCGCCCCATGTACGCGCCTTTCATATTTGCGCCATTATCATAACCTTGTCCTCGACAATCTTCCAGCGGGATTTTGTACGTCAGCAAAGTTTGACGTGTCAATTTACCGAGAGCCTCACCCATTTTTTCATTACAATGCACAACAGCTAAAAAGCGTTCTTCGATGTTGTAAGTTTTTGCATCAGTGTCGTAACGGAGGTAACGAAGTATAAAGGTCGTCTGCTCTACATGACTGGAATCAGGCGTTGCGTCTGAAAGGATAGTAAAATATTTTGCTTCTTCTCTCTCTTGTTGAACATGAGACACAACTTGACCAGCATAAAGTTCTATAAACTCATTTTGAATTTCGGGCGAAAGGTAGTGTACTTGCATACGTTGATGTGACTGCTGCGAACGTCGAACCTTTTCCAAATGTTCACGAAGAACTGGATCGTAGTGGCTGATCAACTCCAAAGCTCCTAAGAAATTTCCGTTATTTCGCTCTCCAACAAGATTATTTTTCCCTCTAAAAGCCAACCCTTTCTCGCCCAAAAAGAGAATTGTATCCAGAATACGAGTAAAAATTTCATTCCATTTTTGGGTTTCATTCACGATTTGTTCATTTAATGCGGAATTAATAGTGGACTCCTCGTTAATTCGCAGCTCCAACTGACGCCTTTTTTCGTAACACTGAATATGGTCTTTATTCTTCTCATTCGATGGTAACCTCTCATGCAATTTTTTCCATGCCTTATTTTTGGTATATCCATCGGCAGTACAGAGGTGTGATCTATTATGTGTATTATTATTTAGTAAGCGGCATGGTAAGCAAAAAAAAGGCATTTTAACTTGGACTCCAGATCAACCAATCACGTGGTAATGTCTTTCCATTTGGCATAATTCTTTGTAGAAGTGATGTGGAAAATGGATCGTTAAATTTATCCCGTGGAAAAGTTGAAGGCATTTTTTGACATCCGCGCCGAATAATGTCGCGAATCACATTAGATTGCGGAAATTCAATTTCAAGGTTTCCAATATCGAAATCATCATATCATACTTCGCCTGTACTTTGGCTGATTCTGCTGCTTTATTTTGGTGCGATGTATGGCCAATATTCAGTCATCACGGGTCATATCTTTGGAAGGAGCAATGTCTGATGAAGTCACGGGTCCTTTTCCAGAAGTATCCGGAAGCTGCTGATACTCTGATGTTCCAGGAATGACTTCACTCGTACTTTGGGGGACATCTTTCTTCGAAAAAAAAAATCAAAAGCTGCAAGAGTTGTTTGTGATCTTTGTGCTTTTCAGATGTTCTCTTCTCACTCTGCTCTCAGTTTTCTCTTCTGGCTGCCGGATTTGCGTTGATACATTTTTGCTAACTGATAATTAATGCATTTTATATTTAACATAACTGAGTACTTAAAATCACACTACATACGTTTGTTTTGTTAAAATACACTTGAAAAGTTAGCAAAGCCTTGACCAATTTCGCTCGAAAGGTAAAATTAACATGAAAATTAGTGGCGAGGGCAAAACGTACATTTATTGTCTTTACGCAACTATCAGAAAACGTGTTCGGACGTGCTCGACTTTATTTCGGTACGCGCTAGTACGTTCAGAACACAGAAGAACAGAGACAAGTGATGCCAACTGCAGAAACATCACTTCAAAGTTTATGGCAAATATTAATACTGACGAAGACGTCCCGGGGGGAATCCACCCATAACCCCCCCCCCCCCCCCCCCCCCCCCCCCCCCCTCCCTCTCGGTGGCCCTGTCTCCAAGTCCTCGTCTTATTATTCATTTAAATGAAGTGCCAACAAAATCTGGAATAATCAGTGGCTTTTCTGTCGCTAAGCAGTCAAAATATTTGGTAAACTATTGTTTTAGTTCCGAAGACGAAGAACTTCAGCCATGTTTGTTTACGTTTTGCATGAGCCACAGCTTTTGATTAGCTATCATCGGATGAATAAATGGATGGTGGAATAGATATAGCTCTATTGGAGTCGAAGTTTCGCATATATCGAAAATCCGAACTGTTTCACACGGATGGAGTCCGTGGGAAGACAGTATTAGTTGTAGTTTATGGCGCTATGATACAGTAATGCGGTTCTCACTAATTAGCTACTTCATTAAGACCTCGACAGAGACAACAATATGTGTTATTTTGCTTGGAATAGTTTTTTTAATGCGACTAGGGTCTCACCGATTTAAAAAGGTAAACAATAACATGAGCCGCAAGTCGCATTATATAAATATGCATTTCTTGAGTCCTTGTCAAAGAATTCCAAAATGAATGTATATGGAAGTCCTTAAATTTATATTTGTAACGTACTAATGGCCACAAGTTGTGTAAACAATCCCACAAAAATTAATGTAAATTAATCTTGCAGTTCAAGAACCTTGGCACCGAAAACATGTAAGTTTTCTTACATTGTTGAAGGTGATAGTGAGAGTTCAAACTGTGCGGTGGTGTTTTCAGGGCGCTCCCTCGGAGATGCTGGAAAAGTGGTGACCAAAAGTCGGTTCGGAGCAGTTCGAGTGCGCAAAAGTCGTGCCAGTTGATCGGCCGTACTCACATGCCCATACCGTGGTCTTACTGCTGCAGTCCACCGATTCCATGTGATCTGGTGGATGGCCAGCTGCCCGGTGGCGAGGAGTCAGCGGGTGTATCTCCTCTTGGGGGAACCTTTTACTCACTTTCTCTTACTTGGGAACCTCTCTTACCAATGTGGCGACCCGCAGTTTCTGGCACATCACTCAGCTGTTTGTCGGATCAGCTGTGAGTAATGTTGGTAAGTGCGATCACAAATCCTGAAGTGGTGCATACATGGCGCTAGACCGCGACTTATATGCGTGCAGCGTCTGTCCGACCCGAACGCGTTAGTTATCGCTGGAATGCCCCTGTTGGACTTGCTAGCAGCGGAGAGGGCCAGCATGCATGCCCAGGGAGTCGTACTAGAAAGGAGATCCGCGACGCGACGAAAGAGGCCACGCTATTAAGCAATTATGGTCTGACGCCTCTGCGAAGGGTAGATGAACGCACGGATTGATCCCCCGTTTTAATAGCTGGGTGAAGAGGAGACATGGCCAGGTGAATTTTCACCTCACGCAGTTCCTTAGTGAACACGGATGTTTCAGGAGTTACTTGCAACGCTTCGGCCACGAGGCCCCGGAGATGTGGAGGAGACTGCATAGCTCGTGATCTTCTGCTGCGAGAGGTTCGCCAGAGAGCGGGGATACTAGAAGCCAAGCTGAACGGGATTTGGGCCCGCGCGAAGCATTGATTCGCGGCCGTACTGTCCAAGCACACCGTCCCCGCACTAATACTATTATGACACTACCGTCAATGCATTGTCAATGCATTAACCAATGTATTAAAATTGCCATATAGCCATCTTGCTCTCACTTGTATAAAACCATATAGCCCTGTCAAATCTTTAAGGAAATCCTTAATTAATGTGTTCATGTCATAATAATATTAGCAATTATTGGTTTTCAGTCAATTTGTGCTGAAAAAACCGTGCACATACTTTGGTTGCGAGCCTCTGAGACGTTCTCGCCGAGAACACCTATTGGAAGGATTAATGCTTCTATTATTTGTTAGCCGTGCACTTTATGGACTGTTGCTGATATCGGAAACCACGGATACAAGAACATATATAGTGTTATAGTTTTCTGACAATAGTTTTAAATTTTTGTTGGATCAATTGGTAGATGGCAAGAAATGGCATAGAAAAAGACGACTTTGCAGCGGAACTTCAGCAACTGACTTGGTTACATTAATATCAAAAGGTTTATGTTTTGACATAACTTTTCTGACTTTGTTGTAAGCAGGAAAAGGTTCACAAGATCTGGAAATGCTGAGTTCACGAAAGTTGTTTGACTATTAGTAAATGAATTTTCAAGCACATATGCTAAAGCTTCATCCTCCGTTAGTCGGACAGTTTCATTTTTCGGAGTAAAAAAAATTGTTTCTAGCCTCGAAGTAAGAAATGTATTTTTTAACACTGTATGTTTCTCGTTCGTTCGGCCAAAACTGCGACGGAATGCAGAAGAAGAGATGTGTTATGACCCTAATTAGCAGCTAAATAAATAACATATTTAATGGGTAATTGAATTCAAAAGTTATAAATTTTCACTGCTTTTAAAATTATGCTTATACAGGTGTCTAAATGCAGACCGACTTCTATATATTCCTTCGTTTGCCACCCCCCATCGGATGCACTTTCTAGCTACGAGCAGCAAACTGAACAGTTGCTCATAGGCGCACTCAGCCACAGCTACAATATGTGGGATTTATATATATCTGTGCAAAATGGAGAAAATAAGCTTAATAAAATTAGTTTATATACGCTTTGCACTTTAATGACACATAGTTACTTTTTGGCACAACTTGGCACAAAATTTGTTATATTCCACAACAGTCGGGTAGGCAGGTTAGCTTTTTTCTACATTTGAACAGCAACAATAAGCGCACACAAAGAGCACATATCACATATGAACTAAGTCTTTTGTAATACAAATATTCTACATACCTTTGTCTTACTTTCCCATAATTTAAGTGAAAATTGCTTAAGCCACAACAATTTTTGAACGCTCGCAAGAAAACAAAATTAAACGCATGCAATCAAACAGCTGAACTTAAAGAGCTTATAAGGATGTCTCTGGCTGGGCTAAAATCTAAGCGGCCCAGAAATAGAAATATTTATAATTTTAATACGAGACGACCGGGGACATGGAAGTACGAATGTTTATGGTTTTTAAAGAAGGCGAAAATAGTTGGCAAGGACTGCAATCTGATGAGACCTGGCCCGGGTGGGGTCGTGGAGTCCGGTCTGGAGGAAACGAACACGTGGCTTCGGCAGACCCGGCAGCCAGTGTTTCCCGTCCAGATCCGCGCCTGGCAAAACCCAACGGCGATGACCCCTACTCCGTCCCGCCTCGTCTCGTGCCGGCCGGCCCGGTGGCCACGCGGAACTAGTGCGGTAAACCCCGGGAGGGAGCAGTTCTATCTAACGGGCCCCGCGAAGCCCAGACGGCTGGCCAAATGCCGTCTCGTGCGTGCGAGGGAGAAGGGAAGAAACATGCTTGCCAGTTCTCAATGTATATTTATTACGACTCCTAGCCACGGGTTTCTGTGGTGATGTCCCTGACTGTGCCCTAACCCGCTCTCCAGAGATTTTCCCCTGATTTGCACCTTGGCCAGCTCACCCATGCTGTGATGGGCCTGAACACGTGTCCTGCGACCGAGTGTCGTATCCTTCGCGGCGGTTCAAGGCGGCACTGGCGACACTTGTCGATTTATCGGGTAAAGCCGATCGCGTCCGTCCTTTCCGAGAGTCGCAGCCCGAGTTCTTCCAGCCGCTCGCTGCGCCCTGACCGTGACCTAATTCTGCCCATGTTCTCGGGGCAGCGCTGCCCTTGATCTTCGGCATGGCTTGGTCCTCTCTTCGCCTTCCCTCTCACTCCAGTTGCAGCGTAAGCTCGCTGCTGTCGGCGCTCTGCCGATACGAACTTGAGGCTGCAGCCTAAGGGGAAAGCCGCAGTCACACAGTTGGCGATTGGGCCTCGCTAGCGGCATTTAATTAATAACTCCTAAACTAAATTAGATATCTTCAATAAGATTTTTTTCACTCCTCAGGAAAAAATAAAAAATTTTTTAAGAATAAAAGAATTTTTTTTATTATAAACAAATTTTTTTAATTAACATTTTGTTTTTAATTTTATAATTTTTTTTTAAACTTATTCCATATATCAAAATTACCTAGAAAAGGATAAAAAAATTTAAAATAAAATAACTCTTTTTTTTTAATTAACACTATGTGTTTCAGTTTATAATTTTTATTTTTTCAACTTTAACAAGTATATTTCAAATAAGAAATTAACTAAAATTAGATCAAATATTATCAGAATCTTCTGAATAAGAGACCGGCATATCGACATGAGCTATTAAAAGCAAGCTCTTAACATAGTCATCTAAAACAATCGTTTTTGCAGGAGAAATTGAATACCCATTTGACAATGAAGATATCAAAGGGTCGGAAGAAACTAATAAAGCATTTAAGATATCTTCCATGGTATTTTTCCTGCAATTTTTTCGCATATTGCTTTCGCGTATGTTCCGAAAATCCCAGAAACAAGGATCAAGAGCATTTTTTTTTCGCATGACGCAGTTTATCATAGCATGGATAAATGTTGGCGTTTTGTTCTTTGGCGGCTCTCTTTGACGAATTCCATGTGTACTTTGTATGTCCCACACCTACAAATAGCGCCAGTGCATTGCCAACCTGCGTGAGGTGAAAGTTCACCTGCCCGTGACTCCTCTTCATCCAGCTGTCCACCCGGGGTATCAGACTATGTGTCCATCTACCCTTCGTGGATGCATCCCACCTTGCTTGCCAGGCTACTAGCGAAGCCTCCTTGGCCGGGAGTCGGATCTCCTTTTTGGCGCGGGTAGACAGGACTCTACCGGCCCTCTGGGCGTGCGTGAAGGCCCTCTCCTCTGCCAACAGGTCCAACGGGGCGTCCCGGCGATGACTAGCGCGGCCTGGTCGGACACCGTCCTAAATGCGCAGCAGATGCGAAGCGACGCGAGGCGGTGGGCTGCGTTCAGGCCGCGACTGTACGCCGGAGTTGCCATCGCGGGGCTCCAGATCGGCGCAGCGTAGAGCATGGTGGCTCTAGCTACGCCGAACAGTAGGAGTCTGGTCGCCTGTCTGGGACCCCTGTGGTTCAACATGAGCCTATTTACTGCTCTAACCGAGGTGATGGCCTTGGAGCTCGCATGTGCAAGGTGCTCGCGGAAGGACAACCTCGTGTCGATCATCACACCCTGTACCTAATGGCCCTGGACGATCTGATTACGGTGTCGCCCACCCGAATGGTCGCTGTGCTGGAGTGGGCGGAGTAGATTCCAGTGGTGGGAGCCGGCGTCGTCAACGGCCGATGGGATCTTCTTGTTGTTGTGGCAGGTGCAGCTGGAAGGTCCCAGAAGAAGAAAAGGCAGAAGTCGGGGCGGCGTTGGTTTCTCGATTAAATTTCTTCTTTATTCTCACACTTCGAGCTTAAGACTAACTTTACAAAAACTTCTAATGCATTGCGGCGACCGGTGGAGAGGCCCTTTAGAGGCGGAAAGCAGGGGGAAAGCGAGAACGGTCGATAAGCGGGAGAGCGGGCGCAAGCTTTAGCACCGCTAGAGCGAGCTTGCTTGCTCCCACACTGCCGCTCGAAACTAAGCGCACTTCTCGCGCGAACAGTCGCTATCTCCACCCTTTTCCTGCTGCTAACCAGGACAGCTTCAGTTTTCTGGGGCGCCAACTGCAACCCCACACTGGACAGCCACTCGCTAATATGATGCTCCTGTTGCAGGTGTCCTTAGCACCGTCCGCAAAATCCACCAGCTCGGTCCGGCCCGGGAGCGGGAGCCGCAGGACGCCGTCATACATGGCATTCCACAGCAACGGCGCCAGGACCGATCCCTGCGGCACTCCGCAAGATAACTCCGCCGATCATAAACCGCTGTCGGATTCGTAGAGCAGTACTCTGCCACTAAAAATAGTTATTTAAGGTATTCCAACACCTTACCGGTCCAATCGATCAGACAGATCGGTCTGTAGGCTGAAGTGTTCACGGGTGGCTTCCCAGGTTTTGGAAGGAGGATCAGTCGCTGGGCTTTCCATCTCGAGGAGAAAGAATCTTCCCTCAGGCACTGGCTAAAGCGCTCCGCGAATATTTCCGGGCGTATTGCAAAGGCCACTTTTAGGGCTCTATTAGGCACGAGGTCGGGTCCGGGGGCTTTTGCCTCCTTCACTCGCAGCGCTGCTGCCAGGATCTCGGACTCCGATATGGGTAAAAACCCTTCCAGGTAGTGCGGCGTAGCCTCGAGTGTAGAGACTGGATCGTCTGCCGCTGGGAAGAGGTCCCCGACAATTCCGTCGATGCTAGCCGCGTCATGCGGAGCATCCCGTTTTGTCCCATGGACTCTCTTCACTATGATCCTGTAGGCGTTACCCCAGGAATCTTGGTCTGCGGAATCGTAGAGTTCCAGGAAGCACTTGGTTTTGCTGTCCCTAATAGCCACCTTCGGTGCTTTTCGGCCCTTCTCTCCTAATGGACACTCGTGCGGTATGAGCGCTGGTAAAGGCGCCTCGCATTATTGCACTCTCTCCTGGCCTCTGCAATCGTCTGATTCCACCAGTAACCCGGCTCCCTGTGCTGAGTGTGGGCCTGCTTGGGTAGCATGCAGTCGTCACAGGAGGCCTGGAGATGGCTCTTGACCGACTCCGACATCTGCTCCGCGCTGCCAGTAGCCACTAGCCTCCGCAGACCGGCCGCGAAAGCTTGTATATCCAGGGATTCGGGTCTATAACCCTTGCGAGTTTGGGGGGTGGGGCAGACGAGTCGCGCGCACCTGACGTCCAGCTTCGTGAGGATCGCTGAATGATCGCTGCCAGTGTAGGCCTCACTCAGGGTCCAGGTGCACTGACTTGCCCTGGAGAGGCTCACAAAAGAGAGGTCAACCACCGAGCTTGTCCCTGCTCTGCTAAACGTGGGCTTGTCCCCAGAGTTGAGCAGGGTGACATCAAGCGAGGAAAACGCCTCGAGTAGGGCTCTGCCTCTAGCATTGGTGAGAGAGCTGCCCCATTCGACTGCCCATGCGTTGAAGTCGCCGACTATCATTGCTGGAACCCGGCCTCTCGCGTCGGCAGCAAGCCTGTCGATTGCGTCTCCAAATTCGGAGAGTGATAAGCTTGGAGCCAGGTAGACGCTGTAGATACACCAGCTCCGGTTTTTGCCCGCACAAAGCCTCTCTCGGGGAGCACGTCTGTCCATCTTTTGGGAGCGCTGCCGCAGGACCACAGAGCGGCTTTGCCAGAGCTGTCCGTAACCCAGTTTGGGCCACCGTGAACCCTGTATGGCTCGCTTATAGCGGCGACCTCCGCGCCGCATTCCTGTACCGCCTGAGCCAGCAGATCGTGTGCTGCCGCACAGTGGTTCAAATTAATTTGGACCACTAACATGCGCTGCTGGTGGGGGCTGCTCCTGACGACCTCACCAGGGGGCAGTGGCGGCTGCCTGCCAAGTGATTAGAGTCGCTATGTATGTGTATGTGGCTTCTTGCCGTGTTTTTTTTTTTTTTTTTTT
>VNJS01015652.1:0-15418 GCA_008042575.1 Drosophila watanabei
GCATTCTTTTCCGTCCAATGCCAATTGTTCACGTTGGTAGCGTCCGGACGCTCCTCGACAATCCAGCGCGGATCTCCTTCACCCCACTTGGCCATCGTTTAATCCTGTTGAGTCCCTGACAGTTGTTTGAATGAAATGCTTGGTGCCGGCGGGCGGTTTTAGTCCAGCAGTCTTGTGGTGTCTTGATTCCCTCGATTTGCACCGAATTGCAAGTCGAATTTTCTAGAATTCTACTGTTTAAAACAGTATTAAAAATCTTTCACATGCGCACATATGATTGCGGCGTTGCCACCTATCGCCGTTATCGGAGCGAAGGTCCAGGCCAAGCGGAGAAAATGAATCGATTGAGTTCACAACGTTTTTCGTGAGAACGATGTTTTGCTCTCCTACTAGATTTTTTAAATAGATTTTGTTATATTTTATACTTTTGATAATATAGTTATCGATAGGCTTAGTATCAATTGATTTTATTCGTATTTCTTTGAAGAATTATATATATCAGCCTGCTGATACACTTTACAGCTGTGAGTTATATAAAATCAATTATAATTCAGTTTCTTTTAAAAGCTTTCAGCCGTCGATAAGCCGCCGTTACGGTGTATTACTCTCACCGTCTGACCTGTTAGTTTTTCATCAGGGTGGCAGCTCTGCCAGAAGTGTAACTATATCGATATATTCAGTAATTTTTGGAACATAAGCTATCGAGTAATCGACACATCGCTAGTTGAGAGCAGTGTTGTCAGGCTATGACAACCAGTACAAGCTAGATTCTGGATAAAAATAAGCTAAGATAAGTCAAATATGAAAAAGAAAGGCTGAAAAACAAGCTATTACCAAAATATAGATTTTCTCTTTTATAATCGAAAAATCTCTTTCGAAATGGGCGGCGAAACAGCGAGAGCAAATGAAATAAAATTAAAATGGAATTAATCAGCGGGAATTACAAAGGAATTAATATGTATTCATTTAATGTTTTATTTTAATAAATGGCATGGTAATGTAAAGCAAAGATTTATTTTAAAAATTAACAAATATTTATTAAATAATACTTTTTTTGAACTATGTATTAAAACTCAAATTAATTTTTTTATTAATACTAACTTTAATTAATTAATTGAGATCTAAATTAATTTTTGTTAAAAGTTTAACTTTTTCGTAGGTTTTTGACAGTTTCATTTCTTAGTGCTGAAAACAACTTAACCGGAGCTAAAAATAAAAAATAAAAAGAAATTAAAAATTAAATTTTGTTGAGTTTTTATATTTATTATTTAATATACAGTACAACTTCGACAGTCCGGACACTCCAGTAATACGGACACTTCTACATTGGAGAAACAAATATATCTACTGCAGATGCAAAGAAATCGTTTTCAGTTTGTATTCAATGGGCTAAGGAGAATAATATTGATTTGCAGGATGTTCTTTTGTTGAAGAGGATTAAGCAAAAAGCACAAATCATTCATCTCAACAAAGTTAGTTAGCACAAAATAACTTCTTTTATCAATAAATCATAACATGTAAACATTTAATATAATAATTTAATGTAATAATTCAATGTTTTTTAATAAATCATAGTATATATGTATGTATTTAATTCACTTAAATTGTTTTAAATATTTTCACTGCTATAGTTTGGACAACTCGATAATCCGGACTTGCCCAAAACTATATGTGTCCGGACTGTCGAAGTTGTACTGTACTTACTTGCGTCGTCTAAGCCGGGGTCTAGGCCAATAATCTGGCACTCGTGTTTATCAAAAACCGCCTTTAACTTCGTATAGCTTTTGCATCTAGAGCAACGCCTCTTCGCAAGTTGCCAGGCCAAAAAAAAAAAATTGAATTATAACTTTATAAATTATAAAATAGGTATGACTTACGTTGTCGTTGTCTTCTAACTTTTTTGCGCTGACTTGGTTAATTATATTATTGTTCGGAATCAAGAAGTCTATTTGCTGAAAATATTAAAAATATTATTTAATGTTGATATTAATAATGTTATCATCAATTTTTATAAATTTTCTTTCCAACCGGGGAAAAAGAGCGCTAAAGCGAAGCATTTTCTCTATTTTTAAAAGAAACTCTTTCGAAGCTTTTTATTTTTTGGCGCTTCGCCGCCAAAAAACACAAGAGACAAGAGGGAATAAACGAAAATTTAAAGGCGCCTTAATTCATTGTAATTATTTGATACATTTAAATTTGAAATTTAATTACATACATACATAGATTTTTTTATAATAGCTAATTGTTTAGCTAAAATAAATATTAGTTAAACTAGTCCATGTCTTTTACGGTTGTTTTCTTAAGCGACGAGAACAACTTAATGGGAGCTAAAGAAAAAAATAAAAACCAAACCAAATTCTTATTTTTTATCTGTTTATTTAAATATTCTTACTGGTGCCAGCACTCTGAACTAAAACGGCATTCTGCACTTGGCTAATTGAAACTAATCGACCTTTCCCAAATATTTTAAAGTTTTATTTCCATTTTTACTTAGCCGCTTAACACGGCGATATTAACTATTAGGGTTTAAAATTGACTAAATAAATATTTACAAATGCCGGAATTCTTACAACATTTAAGGGTTAAATTAAAATTTAAAAATAACAACCAGAGCAATTGGTTATATTTTTTGTAATACATATACACTTTTTAAAAATAAATAAAATATATTCAAATATTATCTGTCTTCTCATCACGCAGATTACGGTCACACTTTCTGTATTTTTTTCTGCATCAAACGCAGTCCCTTTTAGTTTTCAGTGATGAGCTCTCAAATAAGCTAGACTCTGAAAATAATTAGCTAAAAATTTAAACAAATTTTATTAAATATATATAAATAAATATATATAGCAATGCAAGAAATAAATTATTTTATGCTCAGTAAATAAATCAAAAAATTGTAAATGTTCCCTTATGCGCAAAATTTGTTTATTTGATGTTCTTAATCAACTTCACAAGAAAAGCGTTTAAGTTGCCAATTGTGAAGGGGGCTTTTTTTCCCCGGTCTTATGTTTATTTAACAAGATGATTTTATCGATTTCGGATTTTAAATCATTATTATTAGATTTTGCGAATATATTATATATTTTAATACAATCAAATAACTGTATATTTTTATCCCGCAGCATATGAGCACAAATCGTGTATATGAATGCTTTTCCCGTCTTAAATATGCTTGGTCATGCCAGATGCCAGATAGGTTAACATTAAGGTCATTAAAAATACAACAAATTATTTAATGATGGCAGTGTAAAGTAAAAAATACGATAACACATTACAAAAACAACAAGAATAACGCCAATTTTGCTTGGAAAAACACTATACTTCCCGCTAGCTGCTAGTTTACAAATTATCCCGCACCTTGCTTGTAAAAACCACCAGATATAGCGGGCAAATGGCTAAATTGGCAACGCTGGTTGAAAGCTGAAAGAAAATGGCGATAGAATTTTTTGTTGATTTTTAAAATCTTGTAATTTTTGTTCAATTGTTCAATGAAAAACCGTAGAAATTTGCCGAGTTCTTTGTTAATAATGCACCATTAGTGCTCGGGCCCTGACCGCGAGAGTGTGTGTAGAGAGCCGCCACAATGATAAGCGCAATGGACAATTTCGACAACAGATCGTATGGAGCTATTTCAAAGGGGCGGAGTGAATTTTCGATGCCAGGTAAACACATCGGATCAGCAAGGCCAGCAACTGATATATGGAAAACGAAATAGGAACAGCGCTTTCGTCTAGTCCAGTGATCGGTGTTTAGTGAAAAATAAACATATTTTAGTGGACCAGTGTGAGGGCCCAAACAATATGTTTTACGAAGCAACAAGCATACAGCATATTTGTATTTGTATTTCTATAGGTGTGTGATGTGATGCGTGTGTGTGTGTGCGTTCTTGTTTGCTGGCCTGGCCTTCAATAGAGTTTAATCCGCAGTGCCGAATTAGAGCTAATAAGTCAATTTTCACAATTAGTCTCCCATTGTGCGTGCCCCAGCTACGGAGTGGAAACGAATCGGCGAAGAAGAAACGCTAACGAAAATTGAGTATTGATTCAAAAACAGCTGCTGTCTCGCTCCTGCGCATGCAATTCATGCAGCTGATATGTGTGTGCGTGTCTGTGACTGTGGGCGTATTTCCATGCATGTTGATGGAATGTCGTTGTGGCTGTGGAGTTAACAAACAAATAACTAAATAATAATATAGTGCTGGAGGCCTAACCCAAATTCAATGTTTCTCGTCTCTCCGCATTGCAGAATTAACGCCCGAGCAGCAGAAATTGCTAATTGAGCTGCGACGCAGGAAGCAGGAACTTTTGCTCGAAATACAGGTGAGTTTGTGGCCAAATACGCAAGATAAGTCAAAATGCAAGGAGGCATCGTCATCTTAAAATGAAAGATAATCTTTTTCAGTTTAAAGAACGGTTCTCCTCATATTTCAGATACATGAGGTCAATCCCTATTACTATACTTCACAAAGATTGTTCTGTATTTTAATAATAGTTAAATAATTGTAGTATGAATATTATCTTCTAAAACAGAAATTGGGTTGTTGAGGCTAGTGCTGGGTTACTCTCAAGTAAACAAAAAAGAGTAATGAATCAAACTGAGCGGATACGTCCCTCCTAATTGTTCGTTTTGTGCACTGCTCAGTTCTGTTAATTTAGTAAGTTTTTGTTTATTTGTTCAATTTTGCTGAGGTTTCCTCAGATGGTCAATCTTGATTTCAATATTGACTATTGACATAGGCAATTAAGACAGATTCTCACCTTGTAGATCCGAATATTTCGAAATTTGTTTTAGAATATGCTAAGGTCCTTCAAATTCAATCAATTAAACAATTTCTCAATGATACTTTGTTGAAAAAAAAAAACATTTTAGAGTTTTAGTTTTTTGGCCGCGGTTTACCTTTCTGCGGATATGTCCATATATACATATTTATTTAAAGAATACAATCTTTGAAATTGAATGAATCAAAAAAGGGGCGGGGAAGGGTGCGCCCACAAGTGGCGGCATGTTAGCGAACAAGTGTCCCGCTACTGGAATTAATTCGCTTAAATCCCGTGATTTAAAACACAAAAACCGAACACTTTCTTAAGATTAATCGTATAAACTTCGATTATGAATGAAGATAAAAATTTTAAATGTTATAAAGTTTTAAAAAAATTACGATTTTTTAAATTTTTTATTATTATTTATTAATTTCAGTTCATTTATAAGAAAAAACTCTTAGGAGCATTAATTATTTCTGAGAAGAACGCGATTAAAGTTTTGGCGTACCTAGAGCCAGTTCTCACAAAAGTATTTTTTAGTCGGTAAAATACAATATTTAGTGGTCTGTAAATGAACAGTAAACACGGAATTAACTAAGTTATGGACAAGTGAGCAGTATGAATGAGTTCTATTTTGTTCAAAGAAATCAATGAATGAAATGAACATGTTCACCCAAGTGAGCATTTAATAGGCATAGCGACATAAGTCCGCGCGACATATCTCCGCCGAACTACAAGCGACATATCTCCGGAGTTATTTCACATTTATTTTCACTGCTTTTTTTTGCTACTCAATCCTTTTTTTCGCTTTAACCAATGAGCTCGGATCACATATATTTGTTGTAAATTTATAGTATTGTCTTTGATACATATGTCTTTTAGCGCTACTTCCTACGCTTTATACCCTTGCAGGGTATTATAATTTCAGTCAAAAGTTTGCAACGCAGTAAAGGAGTCATCTCCGATCCTATATATATATTTTCAATATTCAGCATCAAAAGCCGAGTCGATCTAGCCATGTCCGTCTGTCCGTTTCTACGCAAACTAGTCCCTCAGTTTTAAAGCTATCTGAATGGAACTTTGTAGATAGTCTTCTATATACTCTCACTCGTATATATGTCGAAGCTATATCATATAGCTGCCATACAAACGATCCGTAAATTTGCAGAAAAAAAAAAAATTGGAACTTCACTGTTGTTTAACATATCTTGATCAACTCTTGGTTATGAGCTTTATTATTTCAGATTTTTTGGATTTAATTTGATAAAAATCGGACTACTATATCATATAGCTGCCATAGGAACGGTCAGGAAATTTTTAGATACAAAATTATAGCCTTGTCAGTTTTCAACATATTTTCTTCTAATTTAAGATACATTTCATATTTTGTTGTACATTTTATAAGAATTGGGCGACTATATCATATAGCTGCCATAAAACGATCGGTAAATGTGGAGGGAAAAATATATTTTACTTTACATTTAAAAAATGTAAAAATGTGTTAAACTCTAAAAATAAAATGAATGCGAAAGTAATTTATATTATAGTATATTGGGATAGATTATAATGGACACAATTGGAATCTGCAAGGGTATACAAACTTCGGCGTGTCGAAGTTAGCTTTCTTTCTTGCTATTCTTCTTTTACTTCCTTCGTTGACATTTTCTCATTAGCATGGTTCTGGTCGATGGAAGCATTCACACACTTGTTGGTTTAATGATGAGTACAATTATTGTTGTTGTGGAGTGTGCTTCGCCTCAAAACTTTTTTTAGTTAGTTTCTCAGCTCATCTTTGAACTTTCGTGGTTGACATTTACTTTGCAGCCGTTTGTTTTTGTTCGATCATTGTCTTTCTCGAAACAAAGCAACTTGGAAGCCACTTGAATCCTATCCATTCTACCCATGAATACAAACATATATGTGGATATGGATATGGACTTATTTAAACAACGGGTAATGAGACATATTTTTTTACATAAATTTAAGTAAAAGTGGTTATGCATGTGAGCTGATATGGATGGATGTCGAACTCACGTGACATTAGTTCCGTAATCTTGTCGCCTACCTGCTTTCGGTGTAATTCGCTCCCGTCCACCGAATACCTCGTGAACACTCTGATAATCTCTCACAATTCTCCCGCACTCTTAGTCATCAATGACGTTTCGCGGAGTAAATACATACCTTCGTTTCTTTGCCGGCCGACCCGTCTTCCCGCCGCAAAAACCACGCTTAGTGCTGTTAAGTGAATTTTTCATTGGTGCCAATTATTGAGAAATTCTTATCATTTTTCCTTCCGTATCATTATTCAAGATTCATGATTTCTGGTTATGTGCATTCATGTGTATGTCGTAAGAAACGTGATCAAAAGCGATAAAATAGTTATTTATTATTTAAAATCAAGTTGTTACTGTTGTTACTGTTGTTACTGTACCGTGATATGTACAAGCTATTGTTCCGTAAATTAGTAAGAAAATCTAGACCTATGGTGAGTGTTTGGCAACAGAAATTCAGTTATTTAGTTATCAGCCATTGTCACATATATTGCAAACGGATAATTACAATCCCCATAAAAAACAATTATGATGTAGGGCTACACGCGCCCTTTCGGCCGAAAACTGATATTAGGTGTGAGCTGAACACATCAATGAGCTGAGCTCAGCAGTAAGTTTAGCTTTTAGCCGCAAGTGTATTGACCCGAAAGCAGAGAACTGCTTTTTGAAGAAAGGATAGTTCATTGTCTGAGTCCCTTGATAAAATTAAATGAATGTGGTTAAGTACATAAGTACATAACCCTTCCAAAATAAGCAGAATAAAAGAAAAAAACCAGGCCGGAAAATTAACTACGTAACATCCAAGTTTGTATTCCCTGGCAAATTATAGATCATTAAAAATCAATGAATTTCGGTAAAAAAAAAAAATAAAACCCCTTAAAAGAGATTAAACATTTATATGTAAACACACAAAGGTTTTGGTGATATTTAATAAATTTTAACAATTTCCGATCGCTCCTTAAGCAAAGTTAAGAAAGAACAAATGTTTTATTCATAATTTTTTATAACTTTGTCATGTTTAACATATTTTCATCTACTTTGCATACAAGCATTTATTATTATTTCAGAATTTTATTTTTGATTTCATAAAAATCGAACGACTATAACACTTAGCTTCCAATACATTTTACTTTACATATAAAACTTGTACAATAATTACAGTATTTCATATTATGTTAGATATGTATTCGTGGACTTAGAACATGTTTTGAAAATCGGAGGACTATATCATATTGCTTTTATAGGGACAACAAGGAAGTTTTTTTTTTTTTTTATTGTAAAACAGTTATTTTATTGAATTACTGCTAATCCAAAGTTTAATCGTTAGATTCTCTAATTCCTTGAAATCATGTTTAAGACCGTGAAATTCCGGTAAAATATATTTTTGTATGATTTATACAGCATGTTGTTTGAAAGTCCCCTGACTTTGACCTATCCCACTATATAATTTTTACCTGGTTCTGCAACTGACACCAAATTCTACCCTCACTACCTGGACTCGCTTGCCCCGCATTTCCGCGTATGCATAAAATTACCAAAAATGTTCCGTTTTTATTCGCTCCTGAATCCAGGTTGTCGTGTTTTAGTTATAATTTTTCAGCAATTTGGTTTTGGGTTAAGTTGGGTTACGCTTGTTCGATAATTTTGTGCGGCATCTGAATTTGCTTAGCTTGCAGAAGCAATAAATTTACAGACGTAATGGGCAGGAGGAGTACCAAGCACTTACATATATGTTTATTTCGGTCTTATAGAAAATATCATCTATGACAATACACTTCAACCCTTGGAATGTGCCTTGAAAAAATATGTAAAAGTAATACAAGAAATTTAAACTGAGTAACATTCGCCAATTTAGCTCATTCCGACAAATTTTTCCAAGAGAAATATTTTACATAATATAAATCTCTTGTAGATAATTAAACTTTACTTCGATTTATCAAAAATTAGAATTGAAATATTTAATTGCAAGAATTATGTGCATGCTTTTTTATTATATTATATGTATTATGACATGTATGCAATTAACAAGCCCAATATAACGGTATATACATGTCCCAATCTGAATGAAAATGTAATGAATTCGGTATCAAAACTTCTTGTTTCGAAAGTAACACCAGTGTGACCATGTTTGGGCAAGTATCTGTTTTATGCAGTGGCGCCGACAGTTGGGACTTTGGGCAAGCTTAAAAATTATTTATATACGATAGCGTCGGTAGAGGTCGCCACCATGTTTTTGTAATAAATGTAAAACGCGTTTCACGTTTTTTTTCCCCCAATAAATATTTTAATTATTTCACCTAAGGCAAATCGATATTTAATGGATGGATATACTAATCAAAATATCAGCCGATAGTATATACGTATAACCTAGTCGGCTCCGCGAACACTTTATGAAATACTACAAATACTTCGGCAATTATGCGCTTACTTCCCAGCGCTAATATTTTATACTCCGTTTCGGTAACTTACGGAATTCTACACTTATGCTCATTGTTTTTATACCATAGCAGGGTATTATAAATTCAGTAAGAAGTTAGCAACGCAGTGAAGGAGGCATTTTCGACCCTATCTAGTATATATATTAATGATCAGCATCAACAGCCGAGTTGATTTAGCCATGTCCGTCTGTCCGTTTCTAGGAGAACTATTCTTTTAGTTTTGAAGCTATCTGAATAAAACTTTGCGCATAGTCTTCTATATACTCTCACTCGTATATAAGTTGGATCGAGCCGGATCGGTCAACTATATCATATAGCTGCCATACAAACAATCCGTAAATTTGTAAAAAATTTAATTTTTTTAATCTTGAGCTCTTCTACAGTCGAAAAAATGATTTCCCAAAAATCGATAAATGAGGTTTCTCCCTTTAGTGATTGAGATAACCAAAGCAATCATCTCATACCCAGGTTGCAATAATCAATTTTTACTATGGTATTTACTTATATTTGGATACATTAAATCAATAAGTTTATCAGGCGATTATCATTTTGAAACAGATACTGATTTATTCATTATTTATTTTTATTTATAGAATGACAATCAAGTCAGTTTCATCTTTTAGTTAAATTAATCTGAGACCTTGTTGATGTTCGCACTGTCACTTACACATGAAAAAATCGAATGTTGTTAGCAGAGAAATTTTAACAATGAAACGAGAAACATCGTATCTGTTATTTTTTAACACTTTTATTTTTCTGGTTTCTAAAAATTATCTTTCGAAATCAAAAGTATGACAATAAGAGTAAAAACCGTTCCTCAGTCAGATTGTGAGATGAAATTAAGCACCGCATGATGATTGTTCTTCTAAAATTCTTAAGTTACATGTTGTTTAAGCATACGGATATCCAACGCAAACCCTCCGCTGGAGCTCTAAATTATGATTTGTGGAAAACAGAAAAGGCAGCATAAACAAAACAAGAACAAAGAGACGAACTTATTGAAAGCGCACTTGAAGTGCAAATTTGTCTTTGATTTATGTTGTCTGCTTTGAGGTTATGGACGGACAGGACGAAAAGCGACGAGACACGGACAGGAAAGGAACGGAACGGAACGGGAAGGGGCTTGGGCTGGGAACGAGTGGCAACAATGGCCATTGCACTGCCATTACTCCGTTCTGTCCCGCAGCTCCTACCTCTGTTGACTCTGAACAATGGCCAAGGAAAACTAATCGAAGTCAGAGCCAACACAAAACACAAATAAAAAGTGGTACAAGTAACGGGGAACGGTCTGAGGGTACTGTGAAACGGTAGACAGGACGGGACAACTACTGCGGTTTATGGCGTCTGCATGCAAATGTGCTCACTTAGTTCTCACGTGTTTCAATATTATGTGATTATGCAAAAACAGGAGCAGACTAAATGATAATGACTTTCTCCCATGCCCATGTACCATTGCAACTTTTCTGGCTCATTTTAAGAATTTTCGTGTGTGTTGTGGAAACCCATTAGATAATAAATAAATATTTTACAATTTGAAAGTTCTCAGCAATCTGCAATTAGGGGAAATTATTAGGTCAGCATAAAAAATGTGTATGGCTTGTGGCGAAGGCGATTCACTGATTATATCAATTTACTAAGTTTTTGCTTACCTTTATCTGTCCATGTGAACAAGTTTTTTTTTTAAATAATTTGATTTATTAAGTATTCTAACCCAAATAAACCAATATGGTTTAAGCTCTGCGGAGCTAAAAACTATTGCAAATATCATAGATGTGTGGCGTGCGTGTCCTTTTTTACGGGAATTGCTGTGCAATTTAACTAGAACTCTCTTCATAACATCTTATTAAGAGAGAATTTAAGAGTTTCCACACGTTTCCTCTCTGTTTTTCTCTCTCTTATAGCCACTTGTTGTAAGTCGAAGGGTAGGCAGCTGTGCCGAGGCCCTCTCTCTGTCGTAAGAAAATAAGAGAGTGGCATGCGGTTGCCGCCTGTTTCATTCTCTATACCCGCTAATAGTACATTTGCGCACTTTAACCGAAAGCAGTGCTGTCGCATTAGCCGTTTTAAAGTGATAAAGTAGCACTAAATTCATTTATACGATGTAGTCGTCCGATCTTAATGATATTAAAAACCAAATTTTGAAGTACCATAATAGGCTTGCATCTCAAATTAGAGGAAAATTTGTTTAAAAATGACGAAGTTAAAATATTTTTCGAAACATTTCCCAATGGTTCCTATATCCAAAAATCTAAAATAATATATAAAACTCATAGCTGAGAGTATGGTGAATTTATAATTTTTTTCTATAGCTATATGATATATGTAGTTGTTTCGACTTAAAGATGTACGAATGAGAGTATGTAGAAGACTATCTGCTAAGTTTCATTGAGATAGCTTCAAAACTAAGGGACTAGGTTGCGTAAAACCGGTACACGAACGGACAGTCAGGCAGATCGACTCGTCTGATAATGCTAATCAAGAATATATGTATATTTATTTTATAGGGTCGGAAATGCCTCCTACACGCAAACTTCTGACTAAATTTATAATACCCTGCAGGGGTATTAGATACGGATAAGTTATGAATGATCCAATGGCAATCTGCAAACGTATACAAACTTCGTCGTGTCGAAGTTAGCTTACTTTCTGTTTTTTTTTTTCTATTACAGATAATTTATTATACGCAAATAAATATTATAAAACCTTTAACAAAATGTCATTTGCTCATTTGAATTTTATGTTATTGACAGATATTCACAAGAATCGTTCTGAAACAGTTAAATTAGGGTATTGGGATAAGCTTTCGGTTGTTCTGGTTTCAATTTTAACAAATAAAAGTATATTTCTAGCGTTCACTTACTAGATGTCTAAATAGTGGCTTTAACATTAATATGAAATGAGCATACATTGTGCGTAACCCATGTTTAGTCCGCACATGGAATCGCATTTTCAGTTGATTTATTAAAAATAATAATAACACCCGTAAAATAAATAATATATATATTTTTCTTATAAAATGAAAATGTGCAGGGTCTTGCTTGAAATAAGTTAAACTGGCATCACTGCTGCAGGGGTGGTTCGGTATGGTCGTCTGGACCGGCTGATTATTCAGTTGGAAAATAAAACTCGTGGCGGCAACTTGGCCAGACGGATACGGATCGTTCGGAGTGCGCGGCCTTTCGAGCGATACTAAGTTGGATTTTTACTTTTCGCGTTTTGTTTGCCTTCTCCCGTGACAAAGTGCCAAAAAAAATAAATAAAAAATGAATATATAAATACAATAATATAGAAGGTGGAATGCCAGAAATGTATAAAATTAAAAATTTTCAAATATATGTATAAGTGGTAGTGTAATTGTGTGAGTTCTCCCTTAAGTTGATTACGCTGGCCTGGCCATGTGCAAAAATTAAGTTTGCCTAAACCAGAGAGTCGAAAAACGGCCTCTGAATTCCATTGATAAGGTGTCGGCTTATCAGCTTCAATAGTGCGAAAATAAAGAGAGTAAAAAGAGTGCCCAGGAAGCTACGGAGTGCAAACAAAGAGCTGCAACTGAATCATCGGAATATTCCATGTAAATATTTGCCAGCCTGCCCACTTTCCCCCATATATATTTGTGCCAAGCAATTTACAAGTACAAAACCGAGCGCGTCATTCGCACTTCAGTTATTTATTAATAACTACTATTTAAAATATATAGTTCAGGTGTGTGTATTTCAGAGCCAGACAATTATTACTAATAGTCGACGTTGAATAATATATTTATTTATTTTCTCATCCGTCCACTGCTGATAAAATGTGGCTGCCATTCGTGACGTCAGTGTGCTGTGCTTGCGTTATTTACCTTTATCAATTATTGTCATACTTTGCTTAAATTATCAATGGGTTTTGTTTGTTCTGGTCGCTGCTGTGACGCAATTTATTCTGATTTTTTATATGTTTAAATGGTAAAGAAAAAATCACATTTATAGGTAAGCTTGTCGCTGAATTAAACAAAAAATAGTTATTTTGTTTTTCTTATTGTTTTCGTAGGAAAAACATGCAAGTGAGTGTGTTTCTATGTGGGATATGAAAGAAATCTGAATCAAATAATTTTACTAAACAACTCACCCAAGACAGCTCAATGAGCAGTATCCCATGAGCATGTCCACCCAATTCAATGACTTTGCTGGTACAAAGCTAGGCCTTAAATAAATACAAGCCGAAGTTACTAGATGAAAAGCAGCTTGGGCACGTCAGTGTCGCAGTAGAAGCTCCTGCTCCGACTCCCGTTGCTCAAGCTATGCAGGTGCAGTGTACTTATTCTATTGGCCGAGCGAACAATAAAATGCCGCACGGGAGCGATTGGAAAATGGGTGTGTAGTGTATAGTAGTACCTCACTCGACGGCCCCCCACTCCGCACCTCCTTCGTATCCTCCAATTTGCAGCCCTTCCACCTGCTGCGCGACTTATTCTGCATATTTTAAGCGCGCCTGCCAATGAAACATGCAAAAAAAAACACAGAACTACAAGTCAACTTGGGTCATGCTATACTTATATACATTTGAATGTATGCCTTGGGGGAATGGGTCGGATGCGATGCCCGCGAGCTGCCAACGTTTCTCCTTCTATTCGTGGTGATGGTGCCAAGAATGCAATGGCGGCGCGCGTTTCCGAGCCCGTTGCTGTTTTGGGCCAATATACAGTACTCAGTCTGCAGCGCGGATGGCCAAAACAAGTGATTTCGCATTGTGCGGGGCGAGGGATTTTTTGTACAAAAAGCTAACAGAAAATCAATACTTTCCACTTGACACTGAAAAAATGTGTTCGGCTTTTGTCCTTTATTGCTTTCTACGTTCCACAACATAAAGTTGTATTGCTGGAAAAGTTGTTGGTCTCGCAGGGAATAAAAAATGTGTTATATTTAGTCGCGGTCAAGTGAGAATCAAACCCGATCATTTCAATCTAATCTCATTTTGATAGCCGGAGAAATCCAAATATTTAACATACACACGGGAACGCCGGAAATTGATACTCAAACGATTATCCTGGTATCTAATCTACTGAACGTAGCAAAACGTAATGTACACATTTCTTAGAATCTTGCCAACCGATAAAATACTATATTTTATTCATACCTATGATTAAGTGTACAGTTGGTTGAATGCTGTCTAATTGTGGCCACTTATTGTTGCTACAGTATATTAATTATAGAAATAACTCTAGTATTTCTTTTATTATCTTTTTATCTCGCTTTTCAAAATACCGAACAATTTTAAAGATAAAGGAGAGAAACATCGGAATGTGGTTAATCAGGGAACAATAACCTCTGCCACAGGAGTAAGGCGAGTGGAAAGAAGGCATCAAAGGCATCACCACCCACAAAACCCACGACTGCAAGGCATAATATTCAACTTAGGTCGCTGGCGATGATGAAAAGTCAGCCACCGCAACCCGAAGAGTAGAAGAGTTTAGTGCATCGGAGGCCAAATGCATGATTGAAATATTTTTTGTGCTGCAGCCAAGGGGAAGAGCTGAGCAGTTCATGCCTCAGCGGATGCGTTCATTTAGCTTCTGGTCACAAAAGGGGTTACCGCTGACCAATGGCATAGAGCTGAGTTTTATAGTTTCGCCGGGACTCATTATTCGGTTTTGTTCGTGTGCCTGTCCGAGGAAATGCGGAAATAAGTGCAAAATTGGGTTCATACACACACACTGCACACGCCAATTTTAGACCAGAGACACCGCCCAGTTTCAGCTGCAGCAATAGCTGCAAGAAAAACCAGGCATTAATTGTCAACAAACATGCGTCCCGGTCTTAATGCGCGTTGCCCCGGGTCGCTGTGCGCCTTGCATGTGCGAAAATAATTGCACTTACATATAATGCAAATGCACGACAAGACAGTCTGTCGCAGTCATAGAAACCGACCTACGGCTGCTTTGTTGAAATTTCCATTATCCCAGATCGGGCACGTGTGGTTCGTAAGACAGGAACTGGGTGACCATCGGCAGGTGTAAAAGGGGAAGCATTATATCCGTGGCCACCGAAAACTTTGCGAAATTTATTGTTTAATATATAAGGGAACTTGCCAATTAAATGCTAATAGATTTAGATTCTTAAACTCGTACTTTTTACGATAAAAGTTTGCTTTATTTTATTATATATTTTTATTTTTGCGCTTTAGCGTC
>VNJS01015653.1:0-52736 GCA_008042575.1 Drosophila watanabei
CCTCTGAAAGAAGAGGACAAACCGAAGTCCATTGGCGTTATAGATGACAAAGCCCCCACTAAGTTAGACGACAAACCAAAGTCACCTATCGATTCAGTAAAGCCTATTCAACAAGAACACTCGGACGATGAAAGCGAAGAAGAGTTTGACGTTCCCAAACCACAGGACAAGATTGTTGGTCAGCCAACTCCATTCGTGGCTCCCTTCCCCGGCGTTGGTGTTAAGTCTCCTCTGAAAGAAGAACTTAAGCCTACTGTTTCAATTTCAAAGGTTGAAGAAAGCTCAACAACAGTTCAATCGAGCACTCACTCCGAAAGCACAGTTGTCAAAGCAGTTAGTGTAGTTAAACCATCAGATCCGTTCTCCAATGTTGGGGATAAATCTCCTTTGAAAGAAGAGGACAAACCGAAACCCATGAACGTTAAAGATGACAAAGCCCCCACTAAGTTAGATGACAAACCAAAGTCACCTATCGATTCAGTCAAGCCTATTCAAAAAGAATACTCGGACGATGAAAGCGATGAAGAGTTTGACGTTCCCAAACCACAGGACAAGATTGTTGGTCAGCCAACTCCATCCGTGGCTCCCTTCCCCGGCGTTGGTGTTAAGTCTCCTCTGAAAGAAGAGGACAAACCGAAGCCCATGGACGTTAAAGATGACAAAGCCCCCACTAAGATAGACGACAAACCAAAGTCACCTATTGATTCAGTAAAGCCTATTCAAAGAGACTACTCGGACGATGAAAGCGATGAAGAGTTTGACGTTCCCAAACCACAGGACCAGATTGTTGGTCAGCCAACTTCATCCGTGGCTCCCTTCACCGGCGTCGTTGATAAGTCACCTCTGAAAGAAGAAATTAAGCCTACTGCTTCAATTTCAAAGGTTGAAGCAAGCTTAACAACAGTTCAATCGAGCACTCACTCCGAAAGCACAGTTGTCAAAGCAGTAAGTGTAGATCCGTTCTCCAATGTTGGGGATAAATCTCCTTTGAAAGAAGAGGACAAACCGAAACCCATTGACGGTAAAGATGACAAAGCCCCCACTAAGTTAGACGACAAACCAAAGTCACCTATAGATTCAGTAAAGCCTATTCAAAGAGACTACTCGGACGATGAAAGCGATGAAGAGTTTGAAGTTCCCAAACCACAGGACCAGATTGTTGGTCAGCCAACTCCATCCGTAGCTCCCTTCACCGCTGTTAGTGATAAGTCTCCTCTGAAAGAAGAAATTAAGCCTACTGCTTCAATTTCAAAGGTTGAAGCAAGCTCAACAACAGTTCAATCGAGCACTCACTCCGAAAGCACAGTTGTCAAAGCAGTAAGTGTAGATCCGTTCTCCAATGTTGGGGATAAATCTCCTTTGAAAGATGAGGACAAACCGAAACCCATGGACGTTAAAAATGACAAAGCCCCCACTAAGTTAGATGACAAACCAAAGTCACCTATCGATTCAGTAAAGCCAATTCAAAGAGACTACTCGGACGATGAAAGCGATGAAGAGTTTGACGTTCCCAAACCACAGGACAAGATTGTTGGTCAGCCAACTCCATCCGTAGCTCCCTTTACCGGCGTTGGTGATAAGTCTCCTCTGAAAGAAGAAATTAAACCTACTGATTCAATTTCAAAGGTTGAAGAAAGCTCAACAACAGTTCAATCGAGCACTCACTCCGAAAGCCCAGTTGTCAAGGCAGTTAGTGTAGTTAAACCATTGGAGCCGTTACCCAGTTTCGAGGGTGATACGATTGGGGATAAATCTTCCCTGAAAGAAGAGGACAAACCAATTGGAGTAAAGGAGACAGCGTTTGCTTCAGACATGTGTCCAGATCATCCGACCGCTTTGTCCCCTTATATTTCATCAGAAAATAAAGCTAAATCGCTTGAAACTGGTTCTGACAAAGTTTTGAGTACGAGTTCCAAAATAAGTTTACTGTCTAGTTTTGAAGAAAATAGGTCTGTTCAACAGATTGTAGAAGATACTTTAAGAGCTGGCGATGCTGAGGTTCAAAAAATTGTGGACGAAACACTTAAAAATGCCCAGAACTTTAGAAACATTGCAAATATCAAAGATCAGATTTTGAGTGAAGATGAACGTTCAGTTGAGCAAATAGTCGAAGAAACACTGCAGAGTGCAAAGATTAAGGCTGATATTTCTAGGGAAGAAGAAAAAGTCTTGAAGGTAAGCGAAGTTGAAGCTAAAGAAGTTCGCCCTATTGCATATTTTGTAAATTTGGACAATGAACAGAAGACGCCAACTATAAAGCAAGTGGTTAAAAAAGAGAAGACAGTGACTAAGGCAGATACAGGAAGGACAGCTAAGGAAATAAGTACAAAAGCCACGGCCCAGGGTAACCTTAGTAAAAAATTAGTTGGAGGTAGGGTAAAGTCAAAAGCCGATTTGAAAGCCCCCGCTGTTTCGCAAACTAAGCCAAAGGCTCCAGTTAGCAAGCAAACAACAATTAAAAAGTCATCAGCAAAAGAAAAACCGAAAATTTCAACCAAATCCGAGTCAAGACGCTCCGTTACTAGTTCAACTTCAACCACCACCAGCTCGGCTTCCGCTACGAGTCGTGTGATAAGCGAACTGCATTTCGAGAGGTCTGCCAGTCCAGCTTCGAGTTCCATTTTCTACGAAAGCCATCCGCAGGCCGATAGCCGCTCCACAACACCTAGACCTAGGGTTAAGACTGACGTGACGCGAATACCCTACAATGCGTCAGTTCGTTCATTTAGTCCCCAGCCCAAGACCAACAAGTCAGAGAAGTCAGAGAAAACAACCGTAAAACAAGCAAAGACAACTGCCACTCGATCTACCAAAGAGCTTACAGTAAGGAGTTCAAAGAAGACTGAACGATTCGGTATCCAAGAACATGTGGAGACCAAGCGAAGCAAGACCCCGACACCGATTGCTGCCCACAGATACATGCAGCCCACCCTGGCCCACAACATGCGATTCGGTTTGAGTGGCGACGGAGAGACTGGTCAGAGTGTCTCTCCGGCACCACCACCTCTTAAGTCACCCGCACCACCAAAATCGCCTGCTCCGGCCCTAACTAAAAGTACTCAACGAACACATTTAAAAACAAGTGCCTTGACAAAGTCCTCATCCTTGGAAACGAAGCAAAAGAAGTTGGTCCCTGAGAAGACCCCAACCCAACCCCGTGCCCTGATCAAGAGAGGTTCACAGAGTGATAGCAAGGAGTCCCTGAAGAGCACAGACCGCCTATACAAACGACAGACATCTAAAGAAAATAAACTAGCAAACGTGATAGGCTCCAAGAGCCAAGCAACCAAAAGCATGAAGACACAATCAGCGACTGCAGCAAAGACACTTGCATACAGAACTTCCATAGAATCCGACAACAAGCTTCAGAAGAAGACCACAGCCACTATACAGCGCACCAAAGTTCCGATTAGCGTGTCTTCCAGTGCAAGGACTGCAGCTAAGCTAAGCAAGAGTGATGACGCCGAAAAAAAACCTCAGATAGACAATAAGAAGACAGTTCGGCGAGTGGCAGCTAAGACGAGCGATATAACTAGCACCTCCTCCACAAAATCCGTGCCGAGCTCCATAGAGCCTAAGATGCAAAAGAAGATGAAGGACACGATGAACGAGTCCAATTCAAACTCGGGCAGTGGAAGCACCAGTGCCAGCGGCTCCTCAAACAGCACGCGCCGTAGTGTGCGATCCGTTAGCACCGTCAGCCGTAAGACCGACAAGGACCTAACCAACATCCGGAGGGCAGCGGGAGCTGTTGTGTCGACATCGACAGTGCGGGCGCATCGGGAACCGACGGCCATCACCGGCGCTGTTAGCACCGTGCTCGTTGATGACGACTGTGAGGTGATAACCATACGATCCATTAAATCAAGCGATAGTACAAAAAGTTCTACCTCATCATCCTCCGGTAGCGGCAGCAACAGTCGCAAGGTGCTAACCAGCGAGGTATTCACTAAGACCTTCGGCCCCGACAGGCCGCTCGAGGTCGTCTACCGCCAGCCCGAGTTCGATGTAGAACACCACACCATCATGTCAGTCCGTCCGCCTTCCAACAACAGCGGCGAGCAGCAGCGGTGCATTAACGAGTTCGATGTCAGCTTCATCGACACCACAGACTCCAGTCTCTCGGACTCGGTTGCGCTACCCATGTTTGGCTCCAGTGATCCGGAGCGCCTGCTTGCGGCCAGCCCCGGATCGCCAAAGCCGACCCGCAGTCCCCTGGCCCTCATCGAAGAGACACTGCGGCGCCAGCAACAGCACCACCATCATCATCAACACCACCACCACAGTAGTATACTCGTGGCCGGTGCCGCTGCCCTTGACCCATCCCTACCAGTACAAGGGGCTCTAGCAGAAAGTCAACGGGAGGCGGCGGTGTCTGTGGTGACTGCGGAGGTGGAGGTGGAGGTTGAGAAGAGCACTACTTTAAAAGGTAAATATGGTAGTAATAATGAAGATATATATGTTAGGTATACAGCACATTGATAATTAAGATTAGCTTAGCTACGATACCCATCATAATTAGGGCACAATTACCAAACGCAACTTTTCTTATTGATATGCTTATATGTATGAACTGCTTTTACTTAACCCGTTTTTAACTTATTCTCCACAAATAGCAAACAATAATAACTAAAGCCGTCAAACCCAAGCCATAATATATACTACACTACTACAAACCCACCAAGTTAAGCAACCAAAAATGTCCAAAAAACTCCCAACTATATCCGTAACTGCCGACAAGCGTTCTACGCATTCCGATTTATCGTCCTCATCGTCATCCCACGACACCGATAGCAATGACATGGACTACGGGCGCGATGGCGCCGGGGGTGTGACCGACGTTGAAGATTTCGATAGCCAGGCAGAGGCTCTAAAGCCTAGCTCGCGACGAGGTTCTGCATCCAAGTCGTCCCTAAAGTCAAAAGTCCAAAAGAAAACTAGCCCCGGCGACCCCGACGTAACTGATGTAGAGGACTACGACACAGAATCGGATGAGGATGAGAAGAGCACAGCATATCCAGAATTAAAAATGTCGCTTCGCGAGTTCCTCCAACAGGGTCTCCAGAACCAGGAAGCAGTTGATAATGATGCGAAAGAGAGCTGCGAAATTAAAGCCGGTGACTTCTTGCAAGCACAAAACCTGAATGGCATGGCCGACTATCTAACTGATTGCGAGGACTATGATACCGACTCTGAAGTGGGCTTCGGCTGCGAGAAGTCCGTGTGCGTTGATCTGGATCATGCGATGGGCGATCAGGGACGAGTCAACATTGCTGATGGCGAGAAGAACCAAGACGACTCCGACCAATATGAGGATGTGTCCGTGATAAGCGACATCAGCGACCTGGCCTCAGCCATGTCCGATTGCACTGGCATCGGAGTGCGCGGTGCGTCCGAAGACGAGGTCCTAGAGGTATCGGATAGTGGCCGCGAAGAGGTCTGCCAGATTGCCTGCTCGGGGACTGAGTCAGAGTCGGAAGGCGCGGCAGCCTGGAGTCGTAGTGCAAGTGAGACTAGTTTTCCGCCCATTGATGTGGCCTTTGTGAGTGCCAGCGGACAACCTCGGCGGAATTCCAAATCCAGTATGCCCATGCCAGGACAGAAGCACTTTTTACAGGCGGCAGCAAAAAACGAGGAGGTCCTAACTGATGTCGAAGGCATCGACGACTCTGCAGCAGAGGATAGCTTTGACAACGAGGAGGATGACGAGCAACCCATACCTCGCGCCATCATTCTGGCCCCTGGCGATGACGGAACCTGTCTGACCGACATCGAGGACATGTTTTGTGAGGACACCTCGCTGTCCAGCTCAGTTCCTGAAGCCCCTTCAGTATCCCACGAAGTGCTACCGCTGCCGCACCGCGAAGTGGTGGAGCTGAAGGAGGACAAGAACGGCGACACCATTACCAACGTAATGCCCATGGACTGCAACTATGAATTTGGTATTTACAACCACCTAAGGGACACCATTCACACCGATTCAGAGGACTATTCCTGTGCAGACGACTGGAGTCTCCAGCATTCGGTCGCCGAATATTCTGCGGCAGGAGGACCCCATATAATCGAAAACGAGGTGATTGTATCCAACGAACTCTTGAAACAGCAGCAGAACAAGCGCTTGGAAGTGCAGAGCAACGCGGAGTCCGTCACAGATGTGGAGGAGATCTTTGTAGCTGGTACAAACAGGCGTAAAAAGTTGAAGACCCGCACCCTGAGCAAAGGCAAGAACAAGTTGCTGGACGTCGTTAAAGGCAAAGAGGACGGAGTGACCGATGTTGAGGACATGGACCTAAGTGAATGCGGTCTACCTCCAGGAGTGAAACGGGTGGAGCAGCTAAAGCTACAGGCCAGGGGATCAAATGCAGACAAGGTAACTGACGCCGAGGACTTATCCACCGACGATGTGTCCGACATCTCGGATGCCTCCGATGTCCCACCGCCTTCAATGGGTGACAAGTCGGGTAGCAAGACAAAGCTACAGCCGCTCCAGTTGCGCCTGCTTAAGGACGATATTGTCAATCAGCAGCTCACCGACGTGGAGGATGTTCAGCTACCGTCGGAGGCGGAGGACGCACTGGAACCACCGGCTATTCCAGTGGCCAATAGCAATAGTAAGGAGCTCAACGATATGTTGAACGAGAGCTATACGGTGGTGCACGAGAGGACCGGTCGCAGCTTCAACAGCGAGGCCGAGAAGCTGCATATAAAAGGCGTGATCCGAGATGCCCATACCGACGTTGAGTATGTCGAGTCAGACGAGTCAGCCGCTAGGGGAGGCAACTAGCCTGTCCTCTTTCGTGTCCTCATCCGATCCGATCCGACTCGGTCGCAAGCTGTTGCCAAAAGAAATCTCAACAATAGTTCATAAGTGTTCATAGATACGAAAATCCCAACACACACACTAAAGCATTTTGTAAGTAAAGCCAACAATTACCAAACATTTTCGTTCAAGTTCTTGCCACAATCAAAAGCAGCAAAAAGCCTTAAATCTACTCGCATCGATCCCATAAGTCTACTAACAGATTTCTTACCGTCACCTAGGCGTCGTTCTACTAACATTCACACTCTATTGTTGATCCTAACCGTTATTGATGCTAACAGAAATGTTTTTTGGAAATCTCATTTTGTTTGTCCTTTGTTCGATTGTCTGTAAATCATTCATTTTCATTTCGTTTGTAGAGTATATTAATGTAGCCCTAGGTCACTTTTGTGTTCGTTTCTTACGTGCCTAGAATGTCTCTAATCTTTGGCCTGTTTATTGCAGAAAACCTTCAGGAAAAGAAAGTTGACCTATCCACTCTGGATACCGTAAAGATCTCACAAGAAATTGGTAAGTCCCCGCAAAACTCACAGCTTACATAAGTCAGCTTTTCATAGTGCTCGTAACTCATAATGCTTCATATTAGTGTGCCAAATTTATATTTATGTCGTATTAGCTCCGAAATGCAATTAAAGCTCATCGAGAAAATAATTTTAGCAGCTTTAATTTTTTAAGAAACTCAGCTCAGTACTCCAGAGAACTCGCTCACATCACCAACCAATCTCACCGCCATCCAGCCATCACACATTTCTTGCACATTCTTCTCGCCTCTCGCTCTCATCGCTTCTCTCTTCATGATTTCCAAGCTTGACCTGCTCTTCACTCTCTGTTTCTATCTGTCCAATTTCTATCTACCATTGAACTGTGCAATTGTCTTCCAGGTGATGTTAAAGTTGGTGGTGGTGATGATGATGATGATGGCGATGGCGAAGATCTTGTGGCACGCATTCGCGAGGAAGCCAATATCCTGGTGGATCGCGTACTCGAAGAGAGTGTCGAAATCATTGAGAGCCATGGCCACCAGGCCAATGGCCACGAGATCGTTAAGCTGGACTATAACTCAGAAAGTGAGAATTATGCCATCACATGCGATGACATTGGCGGCGTCGATGTCATCAAATCGCCCACCATAGAGTCCATGTCGGGCAAGTCGTTCGACGACAATATGAGCTTCACCGACGAGCACATACATTTACCCTTGCATGCCCAGAACACGACCACCACCACGACAACGACAGTAACCACTCAGTTTCAACAGCAGCAGTCCCAGGCCATTTCCCAGGCGATTCCCCAGACTGCTGCCACAAGCTCATCGGCGGCAAAAGGTAACATACCACCATACCATAGAGTCAAGCTTCGAGGTAGTCCTACGATAGCTTAGCAGTTAGGATCGTACCCGGGGAATAGTATTCCATAGTGCGTTGTCCGTTGGCTATAATCACACTCCTGTATCGTTTGCTTGTTTGCTCCCATTCCCGTGTCATGCTCCATTCAGAACCCGTTCCTGTACCCGAATCCGTAGGCGTACCCTCTCCCGTACCAGTAGTGTCGAGTCGAGATCAGGCCGAGGACATGGGCGAGACTCGGGCGAGGCGCATCGATCGCAAGATCGAGAAGCTATCAATAGACATGGACGACGTGAGCGCCAAATTCGACGAGGCGTTCGAGGCGGCGGTGCCTGAGGACGAGATCAGTGCCCTGCAGGGTGACTTCTCCAAGCTCAGCTGGGACGACAGCGTGTCGCCCACGACCAACACAATGGCCGATATGGCCCAGAACCAGATTACGCCCGATAACGATGTTCAAGATCTCATCGCAGGTACCTCATTAGCGAAAGCGAAGCTCCTAAAATTAAGCTATGATTTCATTCCTTTGCCCATTACGACGCCGTCGATAGAGCATAATGACTCACTCTAGACTTATGTGCAGTGTTCAGTTTGGCTTACATTGTCTCCAGATGGCGGCCAATAAAGACTTTTCGTTCAAGTTGAGCTCTAATTGCATTTACTTATTAATTCCGTTTGTATTCATACTAACTCATTTAAAATATGCATGCCATCCTCTATCTACCTACCTTACTATACTCTATTAACGTATCTTTCCAATGCTAACCATGTACTCGAATGTATCTGTCGTCACCTATATTTGTATCTATACCGTTTATGTTTCCGTTTCCGTTTAAGTTTTCGTTTTCTGTCTCTATCCTATAACCGTATGATTGTGTTTACTCTTCCTCATCTTCTGTTCTCGACTTTCACAACACTTTTAAAATTGCTTTCGTTTTCACACCTATTGTTTTGTAGAAACAGGCGGCGATTTACCGATCTCAAGTGAAACCGAAACCACTCCCGTACCACCGTCGGCTGCTGTGGCCAGCTCCACAGCGAAAAAGACAGAAACAGAAAGCAAAACCGAAACTGAGCCGGCGGTAGAAACCAATACATTCACTACCACCAGCCTCGACACACCCACACCAAAACCACGAGTACTCAAAGCAAGCTCCCCACTCTCCGAAGGCACTGATAGCACTACCATCCCTGGCCCAGTGTCCAGAACCGAAATACCGATCGATATTAGTTTTGATGCCGCACCGGTTCCGAAGCCGCGCGCTCCCATTAAGCACACGGAGCCGTTCGAGAACCTGGCCGCTCTAGCTGAGCAGTCCGACAGTATTAGTCTGCGGAGTTTTGACTTCACCGAGGAGCTGTCCAAGACGGATGAGCCGTCCACAGAGCTCTCCATCCGCTCTCAACTGCGCGACGTAGTCACAACCACCGCTACGACCACTGCCTCCGAGGATCATACCGAAAGCTTCGAGCCGACGAGTGAGATTTCAGTAGATGACGCTGATACCGAAAAATCGGAGGGCGCTGAGAAGACCACTAGCTTCTACATTGGGGAGTCCAGTCGAAATGTTATCATCAAGACGTCGACAAGGTCGGCGAGTGAAACGCCGCAAGAGGAAGAGGCCGCAACGAATATCGGCATCGATGCCAAGGATATTTCATTAATGAAGGAGGTATCCGTAGACTCGGACGAGGCCAATGACGTTTTCAAGGAATATGTGACAATGAAGCCCGACGATGCTGCAGCAGCGAACAATAAAATTGAGAGGCAGGGCTCGGAGACTAGGAATGATCTGCTCGAGTTTGAGAATGCCGATAAGGACAAGGCTGGCGAACCTAAGCTCTCCAAGGTAACAACCGAGGAGAGTTTGACCACATCCACCGGCTCCAGTGGGCGAGCCATTCTAGAGGTTGCCCCGTCAAGCAGTGAAGATCCAGACGAGTCCAGTAAGGAAATCCCGGAGATTGTGAACACCATCTCCGAGAAGGTCGCATCCACTGATCGATTTGAATTGCCTCTGGAAAAAAGTGAGTGGGAAACGTCGGAGAAAGAAATACCAACTGAGGGTAAGCCAAAAGTGGTTCACTCACCTCAGCAGCCATTGGCCACCAGCGTAAAGAGTGTAATCGATGAGTCCTTAGTAGGGGAAACTCTTGCCGAAGTGCAGGAATCTCAAGAAGGGTCCAAGACGGAAAAGCGGGATCCCATTGAGGAACTACCATCGGAGTATGAATTCAGTGCAATGCCCTCCGGACTAAGTGAACCAACAGCGGAGACCGATGATATATCATCCTTCATAGGCATTCCCGATGCCAGCATGCACACTTCCACCTTGGATAGTATACTGCCTCCAGAAGGCCTGTTCGACACCACTATCAAGGAGACTCTAAACAAGCAAGCGGCGATGGCTCACTATGCTCAGGATGTGTTTGGAAGGGCCGAGAGGCGGGACGATCACGGTTCTCTCGGCTTCGTGTCAACAGGAACGGCCGAAGAGTTGAGCTCCATGGAAGAGCACATGGCCAAGGAGGAGCAGGCCTCGTTAGGCTTTATCTCAACAGAAACCGCTGAGGACTTTAGCTCAATGGAAGATTACTATACGGAGAAATTGGCCTCAGCCAGCGTGGTTGCAGAGGAAATGGCTGCCGACAAGTCGATAACCACCAGCACCTTTGAGGAGCTCACCTCGGATCAGTCTATTAAGCCAGTCGATGTGGTGGTTCACCGTCTGAAGACCGAGTCTTCGCCGGATTCGATCAACCGTTGGTCTATCCCCGATGTGGACAACTCTAGCTCTAGCGAGAGCTTCCACAAGAGCTTCGACAAGACACAGAGCCGACCGCTGTCCTCTGACATGGACAACCTTCTAACTGCCACCGGAACCGGCACAGGCACTTCTAGTGATTACCAGACCGCTCGGGAGTTCACCTCTACCTACCGCACCGATGGCACAGAATACGTTAGTGCAGTCAGCACCCTAGGCAGCAGTAGCCTGGATTCCCAGTCCGAGACATCGGCCAACTTGGCCAGCATTGATGTATCCGAGCTATCGGAGACTCTGGTGGCCTCCTCCGCGGAGGTGGATGTCTTCGAGGCCGATGAGATGTCACGACTGCGTGATCTACGTGCCGACGACGAGGATAGTGATGACAGTCTGGACTTGCCGGGAGCCGCTTATCCGACATCCGAACAGCAAAGCCTTATGAAACGCTCCCAGGAGATGATTTTCAAGCCGAAAACAGAGGCGGAGGAACAGCCGTCTGTGGAGGCAGTGAAAATAGAGGAATATCCTAAGCCCAAGGAGGCGGAACGTACCTGGGGCCTGGCATATCCCTTGGAGGACAACAAGGCCGACAGCCCGAAAGAAAGCGAAAGGGGCGAGGACATTCTGTTGTACCACGGTGACCCGCGACGGTCCATTGACGAGTCCAAGCTAGCCTCAAGCTTAGACGAGGGCAGTATTCTTTCGGTGAGCATGTCGAGCACTTCAAACATCGACACCGTTGTGGAGAACTTTGATGATATAATTGGATCGGCGGGATCCTCTTCGCTGACCGGCATCGAGGGCTTCCAGTACGGACATGATGAGCCAATTCCATCTGCCTCTGTGCCAGAGGACGCTACATTTATGCTGGAGATGGAAAGCAAGGAGCACTCGCCGCAGGACTCCAATGCCAGCACACCGCCAGGTGGAGAATCAAAGCGCCGTGGCCATAAGCGCAACGAGAGTATTTCCGGGGACGCCTTGAAGAACCTGGACAAAGAGGTGGCCCTGCTGGGCGAGGGAAAGGAATCGGAGAGCGAGTCTGACACGGATCCCTACGAGTCGGAATATGCCCGGCAGTTCCGCTCTCCCAAGGAGCGAAAGAATAAAAAGAAGAAGCAGGCGGCAGCCGAAATGGATCACAGTGCCGAGCTGGAGAAGCGTCCGTTCACTCCCTCCCAGCTGGTGGCTGAGGTTATCGTTGAGGATGACACAGAGGAGCAGGAGGCTGAGGCTGCCATGATTGAGGAGCGCCGCCCCTCGCAGAACATGCAAGACTACTCAAATATTCCCGACATTATGGTCACGGAGGATATCAAGTCGCCAATTCTGGAGGAGGAGGTCGATGAATTTCCCGAAAAGACCCCCCTGTACAAGGTGCGCACCGAGGAGGAGTTGCACAAGGCAAGCGACGCCTCAGTCTATCAGAAGGAGAAGGCCGAAGAGAAGGAGCAGGACTTCCAGCGACGAGTGCAGGAACAATATCGGCAGAAGCTCGAGGAGCTGAAGCGTGCCGAAATCGGGGCTGAGTACGATGATCGCAGGGCACCCGACTCGCCGGATTCCTTTGAAATGGTCGAACAGCCCGACATTTCGGACGAGTTTGTGATCATTGAAGAGGTGGCCAAGGAGGCCAATGAAGTGGATCTCGGTGGAAAGAGCATTAAGATAAAGCCAATCAAGTATGAGCAAAAGCACGACGAGGACGTTGAAAAGATCATCATCAAGTCGGCTCCCGCGGATCCCAAGCTCGGTTCACAGCTCTACAAGGACGATCTGAACTTCGAGTTCGAAGAGAGCCCGCCGACGGCAGCCAGCAGCAGCAGCGAGCAGCAGGAAGAGAGTGATTCCAGCGACACTGCTGCGGCCAACAAGCGCTGGGTGGAGATGCAGCTGACGGACAACCAGCTGCGTTATCCGTACGACCTGGCCGGTGCCGTGCTGGAGGACATCAAGGAGGAAGACGGCGAGTTTGAGGTGGGCAGCAGTCGCATTAGCAGCTTCAAAGACTCCTTCTCGAGCACACCCGAGTATGACATGGCAGCGCGTCGCTACCACTCCCGTGGCGAGCATGACGACGTGTCAATGAGTAGTCTGCAGGAGTTCGAGTCGCTAGAGCAGGCCATTTCGCTGGAGAACCGCAACAGGACCCACCAGGGCTCCACGGACTCCAGCAACGGCAGCTTCACCCGCCGCTACGTGGTTCGCCACAGTGGCAGCGGAACGGCCCCGGGCGATGATGTGTCCGTCTCCAGCCTAAAGGATTTCGAGGGCCTCGAGAACGCCTGCATCGAAGCCCACCTGATCGAGACTAAGGCCAGGGAGGAAGCGGCCTTGCTGTCCCGTTCAGATGAATCCAACAAATCGAACGGCAGCGACAAAGGAGCCGCCGGCGGTAATGTCGTGGTAACCAAGGTAACCCGCACAGTAACCCGTACCGAAGTGGTGCCCTCCAGTCAGGCGGAGAACATCGAAGCCCTTCTCAAGCAAAAGTTGGAGCGGGAGGCTGAATCGAAGCTGGGACCCGCTTCAGTGAAACTCACAGACATAAGCAGCACTGATCTGGAGCCCAAGTCCAAGATCGACAGCCAGGACTCCGAGAAGGATAGCATAGATAGCATGGAGATCAGTAAGAGCCACGACATGATGACCAGCAGCATAGAGAGCTTCGACATTTCCAAGGACGCCACTACGCGATCTGACATCGACTCTCTGGAGATCGACAAGCGCCACTCGCGGCAGGAGAGCATAGAGTCCTTTGGAGACGAGCAACTGGACCTGATGACCAAGTTCGTCAGCGGCGGAGGAGGAGTGACCTTGGGTGACGGTCTGACCACCACCACGACAACAACGACCACTAGCACGGATGCTGATGGACATGAGCACACAGTAACGCGGGTGATAACCACCACGACGACCGTGGGCGGCGGAATTCAGGAGCTGCCGCTGGACGAGAGCGGAATGTCAAAGGATGTATCGGTGGACTCGCTCAACCTGTGCGTGGAGCAGACAACCAGCTCGGCCGGAACCACGGCCACGTACCAGACCAGCGCCGGCAACTCGCAGATGTCGGGGAGCGTGACCAGCTGTGCGTCGAGCACGCTCATGGAGGATTCGTTCCCTGGTGTGGGTGGCATGTCGTCGTCGCAAATGTCGGCCAGTTTCTGGTCGCACGATGAGTCCACGGTGGTCGAGGACGAGGGCCACGACCCCGCCGCCAAGAAGCAGCAGCAGGGCCAGTAGACGCCGGACGCGAGTGAGGGAGAAGAAATGGGAGAGTCCCGCGAAATCCTATATAGAAATGGGGCTTGAACGGTGGCATAGAAAATTCGGCTAGGTAAGCATCCCACGGCAAGGCTGCGCGGCTTTTCGTTTTACTTTTGTTTTGTGTCTTTACTTGGCCTTCGACTAGAAGCAGAGCTCAACTTTGACAGAGAAAAGTAATACCCGCCGCCCCACTTCGTCCCAACTAGCCAGTTAAACGCCATTTTTCCCACTCTTCTCTCCTTTCAGACAAGGCGCTCTACTAGACGCAGCATTACTGGCCTTTAGAATGGAATCTCTGGACGGGAAACGCAACTTCACCGGCTCTGAACATCACCGATTTCAAATCGAGCAGCGAAAGGGATTAATTAATTAGCAAATTTGACACTTTCCATCAACACATTTTTAAAGATACTGAAGTGCATAAACATAAACACGAGTTTTTAAAGGGAAATATATATATTTTATATATTTATAAAAACTATAAAACGGCAAACATGAATACGAATATGAATATGGCAAGCTTAGCCGTTCAACGCATTTTCTTATTGGCTTTAATGTTTGAAAATTACGTAAACTGGAGAAACAAACCAAAAAAAAAAAAACAAAAAAATATATACGTTTTGTGCTAGAGCGTTGTAATGGAATACACACCTTTGCTTTTAATTTGATGTAGTTATTATATATGTACATGTACGAAGGATACTTATTATTAAATAAATAGCTTATTATTGTAGTTTAATTTAAGCAATTATACAAGTGCATGTGGACAAGGGGACGTAATGAAATAGAAGAAGCCTGGAAAGTGAAATGCTTTTAAAGTCTCATTTTTTTACAAGAACCAAGCAAATTTTATACGCTTGCATATTTTAACAGAGAAATATACATAATTATACAATCCGAAGAGTAATGCATAGATCAAATTTAAACCATATACAGACAAGATATTAAATTTATTCACATAGTACTACCAGCCATCAAGTGTATCGCTAATTTTCGTAATGCACATCTTGCGTGAACGATTGTTCGTCAGAAGCCTAATTCTCGAAAGGATTCAAGCGTTTAGCATCACCACTGTAATGGGATATGATTAAAATAATATTTGTGTTAAAAACATACAAGAATAAACAGTAACATTATTGTATTGTGAACCACACGCATATGAATAACCGAATAAAATGCTTAATAAAACACTGTGATTTTCATTTTATTTCCCCCCAGCCACATTTGGATTCAAGGTTTGATGTTATTTATAATACCCTTGCAGGGTATTATAATTCCAGTCTGGAGCATTTCCGAGCCTATAGAGTACATATATTCTTGATTAGTTTTTAAGGACTTACATTGCTAAAATTCTCAAAAAGATATAAAAGTTTTCCATATTAAAATTTTTAATTCAATATGCTGATTTGTTAACCTTTTAAAAAGTAGTACAGAAATGTTTTGCGAATGTAAATTACCGCAAGGGTATACAAACTTGGGTTTCCCAAAGTTAGCTTTCTTTCTTTAATTAAACTTATTCAATTAAGATTTTAATGGCGAATCGGAATATATATGACTGACGGCAATTACTTTTTCTGGTATTGGTATCGTATGCCGTTGAGAAGACCTAATATATTTGTTATGTTAAATCAAATTTGTCGATATTTTTATAACCTTGCGGGGTATTTTAATTCTAATCAGAAGTTTAAAAGGCCGTAAAGGAATCATCTTTGAACCTAGAAAAAATAGATAGCCTTAACAACTCCAAATGTAAATTTATGTCTTTTTTTCGAAAAAAAATTGTTTCATTGCTAATTATTCTATTGGGACAAGTGTTCTTGAACGCATTTACTCAGTTAATGACCTTGGAGTTCTGTTTAAGCATAATTTAAACTTCACTGACCATATCGGCATAATTGTTGGTAAAGCCAAAGGGGTTTTTGCCTTCGTTAAGCGCTGGTCGAAGGAGTTTGATGATCCCTATACCACTAAACTCCTTTATGTCTCTCTTGTTCGCCCAATTCTGGAACATTGCTCATGCGTATGGTCACCTCAATATGCGAAATTTCAAGCCCTTATTGAATCAGTTCAGAAACAATTTCTTTTGTTTGCTCTACGGGGACTTAACTGGGAACCACATCGTCATCTCCCTTCCTATAACGACAGACTGCGTCTTCTGTGCCTGCCCTCGCTGAAGGATCGTCGGACCTGCCACGGAGTGATGTTCCTTTACAAACTCATTAATGGCCACATTTCTTCATCGTATCTTTTAAGTCAATTGAGTTTCTCGGTCCCTTCAAGACCGTCGCGTTATTTTTGACCGATTGCACTAAATGTGTGTAAATCGAATTTTGAGATGCACGACCCTTTCCGTGTTTTATGTACGGCCTATAACGATTTATATTATTTACTACGTGTTGAATTGTCCTATGATGTAAACAGTGAAATTACTTTAAGACACCTATCCTTGCCTCTGCCCACCTGATGTGAGTCGGAGCATATCGTTAAAAAACACTCCTTACCCGGTCAGAGGTAAGGATATGGTTTAAAATGGCAGAAATTTGCTATACTCTAAATAAATAAATAAAATAAATAAATAAAATGTGTCGATGTCCGTCTGTTTAGCGTGCCGCAGAGAGCGATAAGTTACATTTCGCAACATAAAAATATGAAAATTCACTTTGCAAGGGCTTTAATTACCAGACAAACCGAAAATCTAGACAGCAGTTGCTGAATCTGTTCTACTTTAGTTAAGTTCCAAGCCCCTTATTTAAAATAAGAAATCATTTAAACAAACTTTTCAGGGTCTGCCTGCGGACATTATAGATAGTCTGGTATTTAATTCACATCGATACGTTACATTTGGCATCCACTCTGCCGGAGTCTCTTGTGGTACGGCTCTGCTATATTTTATTTTCCACTGATTTCCCCAAGAAAATTCAAATATATTTTTTAACATTCTTATTGAATTTATCGCGAAAACATAACGGTGAATTTAACTCTAATGAAATATAATTTAATATAATTATTAGAAATATAAATGAATGCTTACAAATAAGTCACAGCATTTAAATTAATAATTTAATAATAAGTTATCAACTTCAATAAATTCTTTTGATATTAGATATGTCCAAAGTTCTTATGTCGCATGCAACATTTACACACATTTAAACTGAAGTATTTTTTTTAATTTTTCAAAATTTAAAACTTATAGCTCTTGGTAAGCTCTATAATTGGTGCTAAGATCGACTTTGGGCAATTGTTTTCGAGAAATTTACCAAAATGTATGGAATTCGCACGCGACAAAAACCCGTTCAAACACTGATTTCAGCAAATCCTGATGATAGATTTTAGTGGAATTCATTTTTAATGTATTATGCGTAATGTTGTCTTAATTATATTTTTAGTTTGACCTTAAAATATTAAGTAGTTTTTTTTTAATTGGATTTTTATCGTTGTCGCACGCGACACTTTGTTCCATCATACTTTGCATGTTGTTTTTTAATATTTAAGTAAATTAGAAGAGCCTATATTCGTTTTATTTCGACTTTTTGCATTCTTCTCGTTATGTTAGGTGTTTTTATCATAACAAAATAAGCTCTTTTTATGATGTTTTTCATCAAAATGATGAAAATCGCAATTACGCGAATATTTCGAAATCTATTTTAGAATACGTTAAAGGCTTTCAAAATTGATCTATTGGAAATTTCCTAAAACTTACTATGTTGACAAAAATCATTTTAGAGAACTTATAATGTTTTGGCCGTGGTTGTTGTTTTCAGAGAATAACCCATATCTTTATTGCTTTTTATGTACATTTACAAACTTATTTTAACCGATAAAAGTAAAAAGCCTGCACGGATCGTCCACCTCCCGCAGGTGCCTGGCCACCTCGTCCCGCAGGTAGGGCAGGGCGAAGTACTGCAGGCTCGACAGGTCCATGGTCCCAATTGGTCAAAGACAGCGAAATTCCAGTTAGCACGCCCAATTGGCCCAATTGGTAAATCTCGCGGTGTGCCCGCCGCCAACTGGGGCCAAAAATGCCGCAAAATCGAGAAAATCACCTAAAAAACGGGCTGAAAGCGCGCATCTGGTCACTCTAAATCGCTGAGCGACCAATGCTGCCCATTTGCGCAATTCAGCACCCAGTGCTGCCCATCTCTCCGAAGATCAGCACCCAGTGCTGCCCATTTACGCATTTCAGCACCCAATGCTGCCAGACTGACGTTGAAATTGTGCTGTTAAGCGCACAATTCCGCCGATCTGGCCACGCAGCTGTCAATTCGGGCTTCCGCTTTTTGACAACTGCCCCTCAGTTTTCCTTTTCATTTCTTTTTCTCGTTGAAATGCCACCCAAAAAGCCAACCGAGAAATCCGGTAAGGGTTTTTCATATAAAAATAGGCCCAAAATGTGTGGATTAATCAGCAAAAGCAAGGCGAAAGCTAGACCAATGCGTGGAAATACGAGAGTGCGCAGAAACTGGTTAATTTAAGCCAGAAATGTGTGTTTTTTAAGCGACCCCGATGAGCCACGTGCGGTGCTGGCTGCAGCGTCGGAGCAGTTGCGGGAGCATGCGAGCTGGTTAAGCACATCTAATACGTGTGAGATTTCGTGTTGAAGTGAATTGAATAGAATGCGTGATAAGTTAAAGCGCGTCCCACTGCATTTGCTGATCGATCAGGCCTAACCTAACTTTGGAGCGTGTTTACCAATGCGAACTCGGTGCTGACCCCCGCGTTTCTCCTTCTGTTTACAGCCAAGCCGGGCGACAAGAAGCCCGAGCAGAAGAAGACTGCTGCGGCTCCCGCTGCCGGCAAGAAGGAGGCTGCCGCCAAGCCCGCGGCTGCTGCCCCTAAGAAGGCTGCTGCTGCTCCGGCCAAGAAGCCCGCCGCCGCTGCTGGTGCTGCCAAGAAGCCCGCCGCTGCTGCTGCCAAGAAGCCCACGGCCGTGAAGAAGACCGTGGCCACCAAGGCCAAGGCCAAGGATGTCAAGAAGAAGCTGGCTGCCGGCAAGAAGCCCCAGTCGGTGCTGGCCAAGCTCTCCGCGAAGGCCCGTGCCGCCGCCAAGGCCAAGAAGGCTGTGAAGCCCGGCACCAAGCCCACCAAGGGAACTGCCAAGGCCAAGGCTGTGGCTCTGCTGAACGCCAAGAAGGTCCAGAAGAAGGTAGAATCTCTTTTTTAATCGCGTTAATTATCTTTTAGTTAATCTTGAAACTATTTCGTAGATCATCAAGGGCGCTTTCGGCACCCGCGCCCGCAAGGTGCGCACCAACGTGCACTTCCGTCGGCCCACCACCCTGAAGCTGCCTAGGAACCCCAAGTACCCCAGGAAGTCGGTGCCGACCAGGAACCGCATGGACGCGTACAACATCATCAAGTACCCGCTCACCACGGAGGCGGCCATGAAGAAGATCGAGGACAACAACACCCTGGTCTTCCTCACGCACCTGCGCGCCAACAAGAACCATGTGCGCGCGGCCGTCCGCAAGCTCTACGACATCAAGGTGGCCAAGGTCAATGTCCTGATCAGGCCCGATGGCCAGAAGAAGGCCTATGTGCGCCTGGCGCGCGACTACGATGCTCTGGACATTGCCAACAAGATCGGCATCATATAAACGGGTGGAATGTGCATCGCGTTCTACATGTTCCATGTAGAATCTTTTTCTATAAACAAAATATTGCTAAGCTGACCGTTTTAGAGCGAGGATGAACGTTTCAGAGTTGTCTGGGTATAATAAAAACCACTCAAAAACTAACTGAAGCTCGTGAGTTTGTATTTTTTAATATTTCTTTCAGTGTTTTCTATTCTAGGTACTAAATTTGAATGTAAACTTTAGCAAAAGGTGAGTGTGAACAATGCTAGTTTATTTGTTTTCTTTATATTGATGCATATTTTTCTTTACAGATTGTTTTTAAATGGTAAAAATACTTCAAATCCTTCACGAAAAGGTAATTATTAATTTAATTTCAAATAAGTTAACTTTCCTTAAATGATGATGTTTTAGTAGGAATCTCATTGAGCTTCAGTCATGCGTTGCTATGAAATCAATTTACATTTCTGATTAGACAAATTTAAAGTATAAAATTCACTTTTAAGTATTCCCAACTAATTAAGTAATTTTTTCTTATTTCAGGTTTTTCAGCAGGATCTTTGTTTTAGCTTTCTATAAGGTGTGTATAAATTCTAAATATATATATGTTCAAGTATTCTGTTTATGATGATATTTTGAGTAGGAATCTCATTGAGCTTCAGTCATGCGTTGCTTTGAAATTAATTTTGTCTCTCACTGATCACAAAAACAGAAATTTTAAATATGTTTTGTGTAATCTTGATTACTAACTACAATTTTTCTTTTACCTTACAGAAAAGGCGCTCCAAATGGATTTTTTACTTTAATAAATCAATTCAATTATATATTAAAAATAAAACAAATTCTTTACTTTTATAAACAATGTTATTATTTTATTGTAAGAGCTTTTAATATCTGCGAAACTGTTTCCTAAACTTGTCATAATGGTAATCATCCGTTGCCCGCTTGACACCATTGGGATTGGTTTGATGCTGGGCAGACTTGTTGCCCTCCCGCTCCTCTCGTTTGCGTCTCCTCTGATCGCCATTATCCTCGATGTTGACTGGAAATTAAAGATACTTGTAGAACAGCAAAGAGAAAATAAGCTTCACACTCACATCTGTTGTGCTGCATAAAGTTCACCGCCATATTGGTGGGCACAAACTGCGAGGGTCCGTCCTTCTTGTTCTTGGCATCCTGCAGCAGCTTCTGCTTGGCATCCTCTGTGGCCTCGATGTTGCGGATCTTGGCCAGAATACCCAGGTCCACCTCGGGAATGCCGTTGAGCATTTGGTTGGACAACATCTCCTCGGATCTGTGCGAGGACGATTGCCTCAGGTGGTCGGGCAGGGCGTACAAGGCGGCATCCTCGGGCGTCAGGTACTTGTTCACATCGCCATCACCATCGTCTGCTGCCTCCGAGGCGCCGCCCTTACGCTTCTGCAGCTCCTGCTCTATGTACTTCATCATCTCCTCGTCCTCGTCCCGCTTGTTCGTCTCCGCCGAGAACTGTGTGCCAATCCCCACATCGTAGGCATCCTCCACCTCCTTCACCTTGCCGGACTTCAGCTGCTGCATATTGACTAGTCCGCCGCTCTTGACATTAAATGGATCCTTGATGGCCAGCTCCTCCTCTGGCGCAATCTTTTTGCCTAAGGCCAATCCTACCAGGCTGACCCCATTGGGCCGTTGTCTCAGTCTCTGGCGCTCCTTAATTTCATCAAGGGTTAATCTGTTTACAAACGTTTATTATAATTGGATGTATTTATTTTATTAAAGTTACATACTGTTCCTCCTTCTCCTCGTCATCTGAATTCTTGCGCTGCCGCAGGTTCTTTCTGCCGGATTTCTTGAATACAATTTTCGAGGAACTCTCTGGCTTTGGCTCCTCAGTGTCGCTCATGTCAATGGTTTACTTGTTCCTTTAAATTTACTTAATTTAAGAAAATAAAACAAAATTTGTTTACGTTTGGCAGTAGTGTGACCGTGGTTATTCGAGGTGGAGACACATCGATGTAAGCGGATATCGATATTTTTAAAGTAATCGGTGAGTTTAAAGTGAAGTTTTGTTACAACAATACAATTTTTTAATTTGTAATTTGCTAAAATGTAGAAACAAAGTGTTTTTTTCAACAATAATTCCTGCTGTTCTTTCGTATTTTTCAAAACATCGATGGTGGCCCACCAAACATCGCATACTTATATCGATAGCATCCAAGCAGGCATCGAAGCAGCTTCTTCCCAGCTCTAATTCTTTTACAGGAATTTCGCACAACAAATTCCGAAAATTGGCATAAAATCTAGCCGGAGCCTAAGACAAACAATAAAACAACTTCCAGCGCTCAGCTAGCAGAGCTGAAGGAACGAAAAAGAGGTGAGGGCAGGAGCCTGCGGAGAATGCCATCTCGGCTGGCAATGCAATTGCATCAAAAATCGATTTTACACCTTGACGAAATTGCAGCGTTTGGTGTTGCAGCGCACTAGTGACTGCGCCGGAGGAGGCATTAATGGTTTAGTGGCGTTACTTGGAGCACATCCAGCAGCTGCAGCATGTACAACGGCATCGGACTGACCACTCCCCGTGGCTCCGGCACCAATGGCCACGTGCAGCGCAACTGGGCGTTCGTGCGGCCGGGCAAGAAGGACAAGGACTACCGCGCCGAGGACGACACCAAGAAACTGGACGCCCAGCTAAATAGGCCGCCCAACAAGGAGATCCTGGACCATGACCGCAAGCGCAAGATCGAAGTCAAGTGTCTTGAGTTCGAGGAAATTCTCGAAAAGCAAGGGTGAGCGTTATTTACATTTACCGGAAGTCGGCAGTCGGAGTTACGACAACGGGTTACAGTGGGTGTAACTGCAATCCGCGCAACGGTTATATAACGCCGGTCTGTTGCTAGTGTGTTGTTTATGTTTACATTGGCGCCTGGTAGCACGCCAAAAGAGCGAAAGAGCGGACGCACACGCGCCGAAATGAACAACCCCCCTGGAACTGAGGCACGAGCCACCCCTAGACGCACCCCCTCGTGCGTCGTCGTCACATGTGAGCACTTCTCTTCCGGCGGCCCGGACTGGCCTGGCCTGGGCCTGGGCCTGGTAGTGGTGAAAAAAGTGCATTTCAGTTGTAGAGACTATTTTGAGCGGAAGACATCCGCAAATCCGAGCACTCCCTAGTCAAGTTTACATTGTAGTTAGTTTTTGAAGCTTTAAATAATTAATTTAACCAGGCTGAAAGGTACCATTAAGCTGGCATTAGTCCGTCTATAATTATTCCATTAATTATTGCTTTTATTTTTTCGCAATGAACAGACGCACACCGGAGGAGATCAAGACGCATGTGGACGCTTTTCGCCAGAAGTTGATGGGACAAGGCAAGACCGATCTGGCCAAGGATGAGTTTGGACGCGTAGCGTGAGTACCAACCACTTACTTAACCGCCAGGCTTATGTAATTTTAAACAAAACGTGCGCCCAAACGTGGACAAATCAATAAACGGTTAAATAAAACGAAGGCCTGGCGAAATCTCGGCCAGCACTTGACAGCTGTATGGCATGCCACACACGCAGGCAGGCAGCCAGGCGACAAGCGCCGCCGCAGCGCCCATCGCCACCCCCCGTGTGAGACGGGAGCCAATCACAGGCGAGGAGTGATAGAGAAAAAGCTGCTGCAAAGATTTTTCCGGGATGCGCTCAGTCACTTCAAGTCTTCCAAAGCCAAAGCAACTCAGGAATCGCCGCGTAGCAACTAGATATATCTAAACATACAAATTAGAATCAATTAATGTCCTCTAAAACGACCGACTAAGTGTGTCCTTGGCCCGGACGTGGCGTGCGGGGGCAATGCGGTGGAGTTGGTGCAGGAGGAGGCAACCGGAAAGCGCCATAGAAGCGCCAGCAATATCGCTCGAAAAATCAATAACAACCCCGAACACGGGAGACAAGAGGCCCGAAAATGCAATTGACTAATCAAAGGGGAATAACAAAATAAAAGGCGTATTAATTTCCACATGACTAGAAGGGATTGCTGCAGCAATAGCAGCAGCAGCAGCAGACCTTCAAGTGTGGCCGAGGAGGAGAAGTGGAACAGCAAATGCACCCGCCGAAGGGAAACCCGGCCGTGGTGGTGGTGACTGATGACAGCCTTTGGCCCACCCCTAAGTCAGCATTGCAACCCGCTGCCGAGCCTTTGTGGATTAAGCGCTCATGTCGTCTACTATATTCTAGTGGTTGTTGCAAGTGCTACGAGTGGAGCCCCCTTTGCCACTAAGATGGCATCGAGGCGCAGAGAGACCAACACTTGATATCCAAGCCGAATGAATGCAACAAATCACTAAATAAGTCTTCCAATTCCTAGTCAGTAATCAAGCGTAGTCTAAGTCGCGGAGTGGAGTCAGCAAGTGCTCAAGGCTGCACCAAGCGGAGTAAATCAAGTAATCGGAGTAATGTCCTCTAAATCTCATCCAACGTCTTCCACAACGATAAGGATAACCGGAGATTAATGAGAGTCAAAGTTCGCATTATGTAGTGCGAAAGTGACACCAAATAAAAGCTTATCCATCGTCTTCCAATTATTAATCGATGAAATATTACAAAGAATACATATTTTTATACAAATATAAAGCATATAAATACTGTCGAGATCCAATGTCTTCCAAAAAACTTGGATATGCAAAGTAATGAATATATTTATAAAGAAAACAAATATATAAAGTCGTTAAAGAAATTAAAAACCCAATGAAATCCACTGTCTTCCAATTACATGGATTTATAATATTGAAAGTATATTTTTAATACAAACAAAACCCTGAGAAAGATTTAAAAACAGTGAATTTTACAGATAAAATATATAAAAAAAAGAATCGTGACATATACCAGATGCAGTCATTCCTTAAATAAAAAATATATAAAATATAGATAAATCACAAAATAAAACCCATTTGGTCATATCCACTGTCTTCCTTTTGTGGAAATAATTAAATAACAAAAACAGAAAGGTGACTCAAAGCCTTTAAATATATTTAAGATGCTCTCCTCGGAGATCTACAGCAACATTACAACCAACGCCACATCCACGGCTACGTCGGCAGCAGCGGATAGCACGGCAGCTGCCTTGGTGGCTGCCACCGCATCCACAACGACGACAACGACGGCCACCACAGTGCAGGTGGTGAAAACAAAGAAACGCCGCAAGCGTCGCAAACGCGCAGGTCACGCGGTCACCTCCACCAACACCAGCACCAGCATTGCCACCCCTAGCAGCACACCCACACCCACAACCGGGAGCAATCCGAGCAGTCCCCGACCCAAAGCCACCGCGAACGGGGGCAGGAAGTGCAAGGCACCCTACTTCCAGCACGACAACCGGGAGTACCTGGCCAAGTACGAGGGCTTCCGCCTCACCGCCACGGCTCACACGTGGAACTATGCGGCGGTGGCCAGGAAGTTCAAGCCCTTGCGGCCGGCGTTGGCAAGCGGCGCCAACAAGACCAGGCGACCAGCAGTCTCCAGACGGACGCAGCACGACTGCGCGTGCGCCTGCCAGCAGAAAGAGCACGAGCCGGGGCCGGAGCCGGCAGCCATGTCTGTGACAGCACTTGAGCCCGGCCAGCGAACAGCTGAGCTGTCCATCCAACGGGAGGTGCCTTCGTCTCACTCCTCGAAAATCAACATAGACGGGAGTGTTTTGCTCGAGCTGCTAAAGCAATCCTCGAGCAGCCTGCTGGAGACACTGCTGCTGGGTGCCGGCAGTGTCGTGGCCACAAGGTAGCCATCCAGAGGAATATTTATACTACATGCTTAAGCAGTTAATATTTGTAGTAATCTGTTTGAATAGCCAGATCATATAAGCTTAATTTAATGATAAAAACTACTTAACTATTATTCATGAAATGCTTATACTTACTCCCTTTGCAGTGTTCGCGACACCCATCAAATAGCCGAGGCTCAGCAGCAGAAGAACGCCAGGCTGCGCGAGGCCTTCAACATATCCGAGTACTTTGTGGAGGGCAGCAGCTTCGACAGCGATCGCAAGGCGAAGGAGGATCTGGCCAAAAGCGTGGCTCTCCAAAAGGAACTGGACGCCCAGCGCGAGAGCCTGGCAGCAGCGGCGGCTGCCGCAGCGGCTGCAGCAGGCAAGGATAAGGAGACGGGCAAGCGGTATGCCCTAGTCCGCACACCCTCCCGCGAACGGGATGCAGGCAACACAAGCGACAATGAGCGCGAACATGTCTCCAAGTCGGACAAAAAGAAGCGCAAGAAGCGCGCCAGAGAAAGGTATTGTCCCACAAGAGATTCTCCAAGTCACATCAACTGATATCATATCCTTCTTTTCGATAGTTCGGCCAGTCCTGAGCGCAAGAAGGACAAGAAGAAGAAATCCAAGAAGCACAAGAAAGAGAGGTAAGAGTCCTGGGCCTCCGGAACCAAAATCCTGCCGCCTTCAACCGTAGCTCTCTGTGTTTTCGTTTCCTTTTGCTCTTTTTCTCTTTTTCGTTTTGTGGACTCTACAGTCTCATGATTTTCCGTTGTCCTTAATGTTATGGTTATCCTTTGTTATCGTTATCGTACATAGTAAAACTTAGAGCGTGACGACAACCAAACCAATGATATTTTTGTAAACTATCAATCAACTGCTTAATACATTTTGTTTTTCCGTCTCTACTCCTTCTTTTACATTGCATTTGAAACCACAAAAGGGACTCATATGAGAAAGAAAGTAAAAAGAAGCAAAAAGTTACGTACAAATGACTCTCCCACTTAGTTTTAATCGCGCTAACTGACACTATCCTACAATAAGAACCAAACTAAACCGAATCCAAATCCAATCAAGTGAAAAAGAAAAATGTTTCAAAAATGTTTGCCTTTCTGCAATATATATTATATATACTTTCGATATCCTAACACTTGCCCAAGGCAATCTTTTATTTGAATCCGTGTGCAGCGAGAGTGAGTAGATCTAGATCTAGATCAGGGATCTCTAAGTACGTATGGGTTGTACACTAGCCAACACACACACTCTACACACCAAACACTCCACACGTCACACTCCACACTCAACTAACTGATCACAGATCTTAGCCATTCACATTTTCCCAAATCTAAAAAAAAAATTAAAAACTCTGCCCGGCGGTAAGTAATAATTCGATTCTACAAACTATAAATCCATAGACAACATGCATTTGCCAACAAAAAATGAAAAAAGAGTAAAGAACTCCTAGAAATAATGAATAAATACAAAATACAATAAAGTTTAAGAGGTCTTTTCTGTGAATTAAAAGCGAATTACTTTCTCATCTTTCTTTCTATTGTTATGATTACCTTCTTATAATGTTAAGACAAAGCAATTTGCGCTGTTTTCGATGAAGGTAAAGCACTGAACCACAAGTAAACCTATTTATACATTATGCTGCCAACCTCTGGGGCTTCCTAGCAGAAGTGCCTTGTCCAATCTCTCACACTCTTCAGTAGTGACCTCTGTGATCCATCCGTGGCTTGACTAATCCTAAAAGGGTGCCCAACCATTCTACTTGCAGTAAGTCGAAGAAGAAAAAGTCACGCAAGCGCCGGCACAGCGACAGTGATCGACAGGACAGTGACAAGGACAGCGAGGACGAGGATGATGCGGCGGCGGGCAGCAGCGACGATGAGGAGCGTCGCGAGTCGACGAAGAGCAGCGCCCGCAAGAAAGCCAAGAAGGACAAGGTATGACTGGGCTAAGGGCCACGAGCCCCGAAGCTCTATTGGATGGATGTTCGGGGGAGGAAAGAGAGAGAGAGAGAGAGAGAGAAAGCGGGAATGCATGTGTACTGTCCAGTAGAGGGTCCGACTCTGGCGCTCTTCCTCACAAACCCCGTCACCCCGCCAAATATTGTAACATATATATATATATCTATTCCTATATATTGTACCGACTCACCAATTACAACCAACAAGTGGAAGTACTACTGCCTCTCTCTCTATATATGATATTATTACCTGTGTATATGATGATAACTCGTTTGACTTTTCCGTTTCGTTGTTTCAATTGATCACCGAATATTAAACATACGCCATTTCTTCTCTTGCTTATTTACTTCTTTTTCCACCAAATATGAAAACATTCAATATAATATAACAATTACTGAACCAAGTACTGAACTAACAATATATATATATATAAATCCTGCATATGAATTAGTAAACAAATATCAAATCCAAACCAAAAATCACCCACAAATATTGTAAAAGGTAAAAAGGCTTCAACCGCATTCACAATCTAGTATAAACAACTTATGATTTCCCTCCTGAACTCTACTGTCTATACCTACTTTTCAGTTTCTAGATGCCTAGAAAGAAATTAATGAATGGACGAGGGGCTATCTAGCAGAAGAAGGTTCCTCTTTTTGCAGCAAATTCCAAATCAAAACCCACTGCGGATGGCTCCTCGCTCTCCTCTTATATTTTCAAATATTATTCGTAACAGTTTTCAGTTACACGTAGATCGTTTTTCAAAAAAAAAAAAAAAAACCAAACAAAAGCAATTAATTAAGTTAAGTAAATCTGAAGAAACGACAAAAGAAATTTACATTTTATTTACGAAAAACCCTTGGCGCTTCATTGATATAGGATAGCTTTCAAAGGCTCTCTTGTAGTTTTGTAAGTACTTTCATTTTGACTGTTTTCCTTTAAGCTACTAACTATTAACAGCCACGATCATAGAATATATACCTAGTGCGCAGTGATAGCCGAAACTGAGCTAAAAAAAACATAAAACTGAAACTGTTTCCAGTCCTAGAGAGAATGCTTGCCCAAGAAAAATGCTGCCAAAATTGAAAGCACCAAACTCGACTTCATATGTCTGTCATGCCATCCAGAATGAACTATGTTTACTGCTAACAGTTAGACTCTTGGCAAGAGCCCTTTGCCACCTAGTCGTCGCTTCACTAACACTCCTCACCTTTCTATTATGCAGAAAAAGCGCGACAAGAAGCTGAAAAAGAAGACACGCCCTCGTGCCAGTTCCACGGACTCGGAGCGCTCCAAGTAAGTCAAAAAGTCAACCACACATTTCATCCTATCTAAATGGAATCTCCCCTACATAGCACTCCTTCGCGCAAGGAAAAGAAATCGGACAAGTCGCGAGGCGTGAAGTCTTCAAAGGCTGATGCTAATCCTTTGCAGCAGCAGGACAATGCCACGCGCAGCCGTTCACGGGAGCGTCGAAAAGATGCGAAAGCCAGGCCAAATGAGTCCAGGAACCGTTCGGCCGGCACTCCGCCACGAAAGGAGACACTAACGCAGGGTGAACGCTCCAGGGAAAGACAACGCTCTAAGGAAAGACTGCGTTCTAAGGAAAGACAGCGATCTAAGGAGAGACAACGTTCCAAGGAGAGACCGCGTTCCAAGGAAAGACAGAGATCCAGGGAAAGACGTTCCAAAGAGAGACAACGTTCCAAAGAAAGACAAAGGTCCAGGGACAGGCCGAGATCAAAGGAGAGGCAAAGATCAAAAGACAGGCACCCGTCTAAGGAAAGACATAGGTCCAAGGACAAGAAACCATTAGTGGATAAAAAACGAGACAGATCCTATGATCGGCAGAGGTCAAACGAGAGAAAGCGATCTGTGGAAAGGGAACGGGAGAGATCAAAAGCCCGTCCTCGTTCGAAGGAGCGCCAGCGATCCAAGGAACGGCAACGATCTAAAGAGAGGCAGCGTTCCAAGGAGAGGCACCGATCCAAGGAGAGACAGCGCTCTAAAGAGAAACTGCGCTCTAAAGAGAGACAGCGCTCTAAAGAGAGACTGCGCTCTAAAGAGAGACAGCGCTCTAAAGAGAGACAATGCTCCAAGGAGAGACTGCGCTCCAAGGAAAGGCAGCGCTCCAAGGAGAGGCAACCCTCCAAAGAGAGGCAACACTCCAAGGATAGGCAACACTCTAAGGAGAGACAACGTCCAGCCAAGGAATCGCACACCAAAAACTCCTCAAAGGATCGCAGTCCCAAAAAAAGAGACAACCACCGCCAGCGTTCTCCCTCGAACGTGAGCAAAAGGCAAACCGATGATCCCAAGCAATCTCCTCCAGCTCATTCCCCAGAGGCGCCGCCAAAGAAGACGGCGCCGACCCTGCTGGCGTTTAATCCTTTCAAGGCGGCCGAGGATACTGTGAACGATATCCTCGGCACCAAGTCGGTGATGGTAGCCCTCGAGCAGACTAAGCGACAGCGCGAGGCTTCTGCCAGTTCCAGCTCGGACTCCGATAGCTCCGGTAGCAGTAGTAGCTCTTCCGCCTCCCGGACGCCATCGCCAAAGCCCACGCCCAAAAAGCAAAAGAAAACAAGCAACACACCCGAGCCTAAGGAGGTGAAGAAGGAGGCCAGTCCGGCCAAGAGAGAGCGCCGCAGGAGCGTCAAGCGGGAGCGTTCCAACTCTCCAAAGTCCAAGCCAAAGAGTAAGGCGGCGACAGAGCCAAGTCCAAAGGCAGCACACCGTCGCTCGTCCCGCTCGACGAGCTCGGAGCTGCGTTACTCGCCGGCAGAGCGACACCCGGAGCGCTATCAGGACATCATTATGCCGGAAAAGAAGCGGCCGTCCAAGGCCAGAGAAGCTGCTTCCGCGAAGCCCGCTCCCGTGGTTCGCCTGCGGGCGCAAAGTGACGATGGCAGCGATGCTGAGACAGAAGCAGATGGCTCCGCCTTGGAGGAGTTTCAGCAGAGCAAGCGGGAGCGCGAGGAACAGCAGGAGCTGCGCATGCTGGAGCAGCTCAAGTCGGGGATTGCGGCCAAGGCAAAGCAGAAGATCAGGAGCACCATGGAGAAGGACCCGGGCAAAGAGGGTAGCGATGTAAGTGGAAGCGACTTACTAGGAACTACTAAACGTAACTCGCTAAGCGAATTCCTTGTTGCTAACAACGTGACCGCCTTGATTAACCCACTGACCACGACCACGCCCCCGACACTGATGCTGACAACGACGCCACCGCCGCCCATGGTGGTGCCGCAGGAAATGCAGCGCAAGGAGCAGCAGCAGCAGTTGCAGGAGCTGACAGCCGTGTCTGTGGAGGAGCCGAATAACAAAAGGGACGCGAGCACTCCGCCCATCTGCAAGACGCCCGTCATGGCGGCAAATGGCGAGGCCAAGAGTCCGACAATGGGTCACAAGATCCACCTGCATCACCACAGGCCGCCTCCACAGCACCAGCAGCAGCAGCATCAGCATTACCAGCACCCGCATCCGCAACATCCACAGCATCTGCATCCGGGAAAGCGCATATTCCACAACCGAACGCTGAACAATAACCCTAACAGTAGACATAGTACTAATAATCCTCATGCATGCGCTGGTGGCGGTATCCCTCATTCGAATCCCAACCACAGCAACAGCAGCGGGGGCGGCGGCAATAGCAGCAGCAGCAGCAGCAGCAGCAACCCGCCCATGCTGCCCTTTCTGGCGGGCACGCCGGGCACCTACAACCGCACCACGAACCGCCTGAACCACGGTCCGCTACTGACCGCCACCCACTACAACATCTGCAAGAACCATCAGCAGAGCCTGCAGCAGCAGCAGGCGCACCATTTGGCCCGTGGTTTGGTTTACAATTCGGCGCTGTTCGGGAACGCACCGCGTCACCCCGGACTTCTCTCGCTGACGGGCATGGGCGGGCCGGGCGCCCCGCTGCTGGGGCTTCCGCCGCATGGCCGCGGTGCTGGCGGCGCCGGTGGTGCTATTAGCTTCAGTGCGGCGGCAGCGGCGGCGGCCGTGGCCGCCAATAGTATAAGCTATCACCATCATCATCATCATCAGCACCAACAGAAACCGAAAATCGTTATAAAACCCTTCAAAATTCACGATCCACAGCCCCTAGTCGCAGCGCTGGCGGACAGCTCACTGGTGGACGCCATCGTCTCCAAGGTATCGACGGCCACGGTAGCGGCGGCAGAGAGTGCGGCGCGAAGGAGCCGGAGCCGAGAGCGTCGGAGTCGCAGTCGCAGCAAGCGAAGGACCAGCGGTAGCCATCATAGACATCACTCTAGCAGTCGCTCCAGATCGTAAGTTATTGAAAATATAGTAACTCTTCCTATACTTACTTTTCACCTATCATCTTCACAGACGCTACAGCTCTTCGAGCAGTCGCAGCGGCTCCCGCAGCTCTAGATCCCGCTCTGGCTCGCACTCCTCCCGCTCCAGTTGCTCCTCACACAGCAGCACGGGCAGCTCCTCCTCCGCCGGCAGCGGATCGGGATCGTCGCAGTCGGGCTCACGTTCCCCCTCCATACCGAGGCGTCGCGGCTCGCCAAGCTTTCTGGACAGACGTCGCATAACGAGGTAGCTAGTCGGGAGGGAGTCCTCAGCCATCCTCAGTTCTTTACCCTTTGTTTCTACATTAATATATATATTTATTTTTTTATTTCCTTAATTTCGTAGCCGTCGATCGCCGCGCAGCTCAAGACACTGAGTAGCTGGCCGAGATTATCCCACTATAGACGCTTGAGTTTGCATTGATTTTACACACTTTATTTATACAGCACTTATTGCCCGATTTCCTTTAAATGGTTTTCTTTCTTTCAGCCTCACACTCAGGAAATACTTATAATTTGACCTAAAAACAAAACAATTCAATTATTTCATGATTTTTCAGCTTTATTGCTCGTAATATTGTATTCCATTTTATTTTTTCGTAAGCCGCCAATAAATTTTTGTCACTCTACCCGAGTCTTATGGTTTTATATAGGACTTATTTTTCGTTGTTTGATTTGTAGTCAACATTTTTGAGTTCCCTTACGATTTTCAGTTGGTGAGTTGAATTTAAGTTTAATTTAACATAATTTAAAGAGGAATAAAACTAATTTAAAATGCAATCCCCTTTGCAGTGCCCGCAAGCGCCCGATCCCGTATCATCATAAGACGCCCAATGCCGAGGGCGAGGCAGCGGAGGAGGCTGCGTCCAGTTGCTGTTCCAGCTGCTTCAGCCGCGCCAGCAGTCCCGCCACGCCGCTGCTTACGCCCTTGCGGAGCAGCCGAAGTCCGTCGATGGCCGCCTTCTGAGTGTTAACCGCGTCGCTGCGCAAAATGTGCGGCGAGCCCTGAGACAGGGAAAGCTCCTCCCATCACTCTTATCCTAGTCACTCCTAGTCCCTAGGCTTTAAGATAGTTGTTATCCACGCATTGAACTTGTTTTACACTAACATTCCGTAGCCTTAAGTTGGATCCCTGAATTTAATAGCGAAATTATTATATAGCCACGATATTAAGCCAATACTCGTTCGTAAGCCTCTGCTCTCGATTATTTGCTAGTAATAAGCTGCGTTTTTAAACTAAATACACACATTATTTGTTGCCCATCTCGAAAAGTTTGCTCTGCTTTATATGGAAGGGAATCGATATCGAAGATGTGTACTATTGATTCTGTGGGTCTCAGTCTATCGTCGATTCGGGTTTGAACTACAACATGGGTGGTAATTTTTTATTATAGTTTCAGTCAAAAGCTTGCCAAAAAGTGAAGAACTCATTTCCTTTCGTTATCGTTTTCTTTAAGATCTAAACAAACCCACGCACTATGTTTACCAACTCCACCGGTTTTTGTATAAATACGTTTATTTTTATTAAGAAAAAGATTACAAAAAATATTAAGGTATAACAACGGGGCAATCTGCATTTAGTTTTTGCTTATCTTAAGCCCTCACACACTCTCACGGAATTTTCGCAATTAGAGATTAAGAACCTCAGGCAGCAGGCCCTGGCCGTAATCTACAGAGGAATTGGAATACACCAGGCATAGTATTTGTGACGGAATGCGCTTATTTGGTGGCCTTCTCGGCGGCCAGCTTGTCCTGGAAGCGACGTCGTCGCTGGGCGATGTACACCACCCAGATGAAGGAGATGATGGCCATGCTGATCGATCGGAACATCGGTGGCACGTACGCAAAATTCAGATACACAAACACGGACAAGTACTGCCAGTTGGCCTTCAGGAGAGGCCAATACAGCTTCTCCACGTTCTGCAGAGCGGTGCTGACGGATTTTCCCTGGAATAAAGTACCTGGGTTAGCAAACGGGACTGACGGGAATGCTTCTCACTAAAGAGACAAATAGGTGACTCTTACCTCAAACAGGGCCAAGAAGAACAGGGAGAGCGCCTGGTAGATCGGGGCATAGACCAGTCGCTCGGACAGGAACAGGAAGAACCGCCTGAAGCGAACATCGTGATTGAAGAGCCGCTCCACCGTCGTGTAGAAGTAGTGCGGTACACTGCCGCCGAAGATCAAACCGAACAATCCATAGGCGAAGACGCTCTGCTGGTTCAACGTCTTGGCGCCCGCCAAACGCTGTGAGGTGACATTCGCAGAGGTGGCCAGAACGCATCTGTGTACATGGGATCGGCAGACGGGTTAAATTGGAGCGCGATAATGGGTTCATAGTACTTACGCCGTGATGGACTTGGTGCGGACCGGGTGATTGAAGAGCTGCTCCAGATAAGTGCCGAAGAGCGAGTACAGGGGCTTGGAGAGAACCATGTTGAACGGAGGTAACTGGAAGAGCGCGAGATGCAGGTTAAAGTGCAAAGTGCAACTGATAGCGGCGCCAAAGCACATCCGGGCGACCACCCTCGAACATTTACCTGAGGAGTCCACACGTCTTGGCCGTAGATTATCAACTGAGCTAGTGCACAGACACAGGCACTTGTTGGTCGGAGTTACTAACTTTAGTTTCTTGGCAGCTTTTAACCACTATCTTGCCCGCGATAGTTGCTGACAGGCTGGTCACACTGCTTTCGAACTATCGATAAGTTGCCGAGCTGGCCACACTGCGGGCGCTGTCATCAATTAGCTGCGGCACAGTATTCGTTATTATTCCAGTAAAAACAAAGAATCCTCAGATCCGAAGCTGCTTCCAGCCACAATGGAGTTTCCGCCCTGTCCACCCTCGCTGAAGTCCATCCAGCACTTCCTGAAGCTGGCTCAGGAGCACGACACAAGAGATTTGGTCATCGCCTACTGGGCCAGACTCTAGTAAGTATTTGGTTTTCTTGTTTAAAAAAGGATGTTTTTACTTATGGCTTGGTGTTCTTTGGTATAGTGCGCTGCAGGTGGGACTCAAAGCTTCCACCCAGACGGGCGAGGAAACCAAACTGCTGCTGGGTAAGCGAAAATTCGAATACGTATATGGCTCGCCCATGACTCATCCGTGTTTTTGTTTTGGTTTCGCTGTCCCCCCTTTCCATCGCAGCCATCATGGACTGGCTGGAGCAGGTGAAGAAGCAGCATGCGGATAACGAAGCGGTGACCAACGAGGTGGCTGCCCAGGCTCACATCGAGAACTACGCCTTAAAGCTCTTCCTTTACGCCGATAAGCAGGATCGCGAGGAGAACTTTGGCAAGTGAGTCACGTCGGTTTCAAAAATAGCTGAGATCTAAGCCCCAACAAATCTCAGAGATTTCTTACTGATAGCACCTTAATATTGCTTTACTTGTACTTCCCAGAAACGTGGTCAAGGCCTTCTACTCCAGCGGGGTGCTCTACGATATACTCCAGACCTTCGGGGAGCTGAGCGAGGAGGCACTGCACAACAGGAAGTATGCCAAATGGAAGGCCGCCTACATTCACAACTGTTTGAAGAATGGCGAGACGCCCATTCCCGGACCTCTGCCAGACGACGACGATGAGACGGAGCTCGGAGGGGAGGAGAATGCTAACGCCTCGGCGGATGCATCACCCGAAGGTGCAGCAGCCGGAGCGGCTGCTCCACCCCCCTTCCAGCCAGAGGCCCCATCTTCGCCACCCTCGATTGTTACGCCTCCCACTGCAGAGGAAGTGCTGAATAATCCGAACAAATTGCCAAGTCCGCCGGAGGAAGAGGAGAAGCCGGGAGGCTTTGAGCCGTATGTGCCGACGGGTCAGCCACATCCGGCAACGGCGGCCACCATTTATCAGCCAATTGTGCCCGTGGCCGGAGTGCAAATCACCCCCGACCAAATGATAACCGCCCAGAAGTATTGCAAGTATGCCGGCAGTGCCCTCAACTACGACGACGTGAAGACCGCTATAGAGAACCTGCAGAAGGCGCTCAAGTTGCTCAGCACTGGCTCCGAATAGGAGCGTAGACACGTTCACACATATAACATATAGGAACTAACCCGAGCACGGTTATAGCTTAGAGAGCACCAGTGTATGCCCCATAATCTCCCGCTTCTTACACGCAATTAAATCGAACTGACGTTGGATAAATAACATTAAATATATATGTATGAGTTGTTCAAATTTATTAAAATTGTTTCTAAAAGTCGTAATTTAGATGGTTGCCCGTTACGAAGAGGATTTGATTACACGTTTTGCTTGGTTTGGTTTAATCTCTGGTCTTGTCTTTATGCCGTGGCTCTCTACTGTTTAGCTAATATTTCTAGCCGTTACATACGTTATATTATAGGTTTCATTATACGATAATTATTTTGGCACCAAAGTGAAAACATGAATTTCGATTTGCTAGAATGAATGTAAGTGATTCGGTGTGTGGTGTGTTTGTTCGTGATGATTGGGTGACCCGCAGTTCGCTTCCGAACCCAACTTAAGGTGCTAAAACAAAGCTGGATCAGTGAATGACTATGAGTATGGTGTGATGTTCCCGTAGGCGTTGAAGCTGGCGCCTAATCCTGTTTGACGCCATTCGCCGGCGGCTGGGTGGCCGCTGCGGCCTCGTCCTGGAGGCGGGCAGTCTGATACCAGACCACCAGCCGGCCGCCTAGCATGAAGGTAAACACAAGCGCCGGTCCGGAACGCTCGAAGGGATCGCTGACCATCCAGTGCTGGTAGATGCCCAGCAGCATCAGCACCAGTAGCGTCACATTTGCCGCGTTCTTCACCTTGTCTGTGGATAAATATTTCAACTTTAAGTTATTTCAACACCACGAGGCTGTATTAAACTCTACTCACGGTAGGGAATCAGTGCCATGGCTAGGCCGCAGACGATCTCCAGGATGCCAACGGTACGGCGATACCACTTCGAGGGGATCTTCACTCCGAAGAGGGCGGTCAGCGGGAATACTTTGGCATACTTCACGTACTCTGTGCGCTGCAATTCGGGGATTGGGAGCAAATCAAATATGTTATAATTAATCATGCCCAGAAACGGCACCCCCCCTTCCCCCAGGAGAGCCATTTGCTCCGACCAGAGGAAGGCAGTGCAGTGCAGCCCATTTATTTTTAAATGAACACTAGCTTTTCTTTTTGTCGAAATTCGTCGGATGTGTAGTTTTCAGTGCTTGCTGTTGGCACCGGTGGCCCCAAGTGTTTGGCGGTAATTACACCGTTGGGGCCGGGACTGGGGAGCCGCAAACAAAACAAATATTTCGAAATTAAAATGCCATACCACGAGAGAGATTGAAAAAAAGCATGATGAATGGGAGTAAAATGGCGCGTAACGAATGCAATGCCAATTTGAAAATATCGAATGAATACAGAGTCCAAAATATATTTACATATATGTATAAGGAAGGGAATTATTAAGTGCAAAATGAAAAGTTATTCCTAAAATATTAAAATAATTACAAAACCCCCAATAAATATTTTTAAAAGCCTAAAAGTGATACTATTTCAAAAACTATTCTTATATACTTTACGTTTCTCTAACATCCTATCCAGTAGAACGACTCATCCTATTGTTTATAAATAAAAGCCGATTCACCCTATTGTTTATAAATAATAGAAGAGTTCATACGTCATGTTGGCCTTTGTGTGGTAAATAGTATTTGCGCAGGTATGCAAAATATTTATTTGGTAATGAAATCGAAAACTGTTGGGCGTTGTTTTTACAAAACGTAAACAAGAAATTCTGAACTAACAGCTGTTCTATAAATCTTTCTCTTTTTTTAGTTTGTTTATCGGCTTTTAAAAACAATTTGCAAGCCAAGGTGATTATTAATTGATGGGTTTTTCCATTTCCTGCGGTTTTTAAGTAAACGAAATACCAAATACACTATTTACTATTAAATGCATTCGTTAAATCGTTCATAAATATTTTCAGGAACTTAATTCCAAATATTTGTCAAATCTCTTTCCGAAATCTCTCTAATTGGATTTATGTTTGTTTCTTTGACAAAAGCCGCCAAGAGGCAACCGTCTCGCCTATGAAAATATATAATTTTCCTGAAATATCTCTGAAGATCATAGCGGAGGCTCTTTGGCGTCCGAATGTCATCTATTGGCATTGATGGGGTCGAGTTCAATGCCCAATTTTTCAGTCATATTTACGAGAGGCTTCCCATCTATTTGGGATGCAGTGCAGGCGTATTTACATAAGAAATTATCTATTTGAAAGCGGAGATTGCATTGCCCGGAGCCCAAACTTTGGCAGTAACTGGGAAAAATCGATGGGCTGTGCACCCGCCCACAAGGCCGACCGAAAATCTCCAACTCTATCGATTTTCCAAGGCACTCACCAGATCCTTGTAGAGGTCCTTGCTAATGTGCGGCGTCAGCTTCAAAGTGCCCACGAAGATAAAGAATAGGCCTAGGAGCACGGAGAGGCTCTTCAGCACAATCGTATTGGATGCGGGTGCGGGCATCTTTGCGGATTCCAATTTATGGGGTAAACACTCTCGGGACCGGACCTCCTACTCCGCCTTCTATACAACCTATACGGACACCCTACAATAACACACCGGTCGCTAATTTTAGACCAATCTCGCCAGCTTTGCGTGCGGAAAAGTACGCGGCGACCAAAGCAACAAATTCAAGCACACAATCCGAATGTTTGGCAAATCGTGCCCCGCTGGCGGTATGTATAATTTTATGAATTCTTATTCGGCGGCGTCCGTTCGTTCCCTTTCTATTTATCGTTCACTTCATGTTCAGTCTACCGCTTTTTCGCTTTTCCGCTTTCAGTTTCGCGTTCGGAAAGAGACTGATTTCGGACCAGTTGCAAAGTTTATTTCGGCAGCAGCAGCATCCCCACGGCGGAAAATCAATATGTGCTCTCACAGGCCCGGTGCTGAATGCTCGGCACTCTCTGAAATGTGAAATGTGTGTGTGGTGTGCTCCGAGTGGAGGAGCGAAGCGGAGCAGAGAGGATTCCCACCCCGTTCAGCAGAACTGGCAGCTGGACCGAGTCTCTTCCTCGGGTGGTGTGTTGGGTGGTGGTTGTTCCGAAACCGAAACTGGCGCAATTAAGGCCATAGACCCCGGTTAGCCACCCTTAAGGAGCCCCAGATAAACAATCATTAAGTGAACACGAGTGGTTCCTCGCCAAATGGATGGACAATATCTGCCCCAAATTACTAGTTTTGAGGCTCATTAGAATGTTTCATGAGTGTGAACCACAAATAAAGATCAGTTTTTATGGGGAAAGTATTTATTTTTTCAAAATATTTTTAAAAAGTATTTTTTTATAGTGAGTAAATGATTTTTAAAATCAGTCGTCAAACGCTTATATTTAAATAAATATTACTTTAAAGATCGCACTACCAGCCCATGGGGCCACCTGGCATTCCAGGTCCTCCCCTGCGATGGGGATGATCCTCCGGCGGCGTTTGCGGTGTGTGGTAAATCCGTTTGGACTCGGCCATCCGCTGGTTGTAGCTTTGAATCTGCTCTTGCAGCTGGGCATCCTCCTGCTGGGCCCGTAGCTCGTCGAACTCCAGACTGGCCACGCCGTCCAGACGATCCAGATCCACCCAGCCCCGGAAACGGACGCACACACCGTTCATGATGAAGTTCGACCGTAAATGGACCTTGCCCCGCTCTCGCTCGAAGTCGCACTCCTGCTCCTGGGCGTACGGATTGTGGTTGGCGTTGAAGTACAGCTGCAGATTGGTGCCGGAGGCCACGAAGGACATCTCAGCGTAGCCCTTGCGGCAGTCGTTGACGAATCTCATACGGCGCTCCTCGGCAGCCCGTTCCCGGTAGCCAGTGTACCGGACCTCGCTCTCGCGGCTAAGACGCCGGAAGAGTTCGTCGCTGTCGTACTTCGACCTCTGGTCGGGCACTACCCGTGGCATCTTAAAGATGAAGCGTGGCTTGGGCTGCTCGTACATGGCCATGGCTTCGTAGGGAGGAGGAATCATGCCCGACAGTGCAGCGGCCGCCTCTCCGAGATTCTGGTGATGATGCATAACTTGAACTTGAAGTGACTTCTGTGAAGGGAAGGTTTTGACTGATCTCTGGTCGAGAATAGCCTCTTATTTATATCGAATAGGAAATAGGGAGCAGGTAGTCTCAAATTTGCAGACGGAGTTACCTAAAATATAACGGTATTATTTTATGATCCACTGCATGACATATGGCGTTATTTACCTGTCAATTTAAGCCATCTGGAGACAGGTAAGCGCTTTATTACAACTGTTTTAAAGGTTTAATAATCCAGGGGCCTCAACAGAAATGGTTGCATTTTCATATTCGAATTTCAGGTATGTTAAAACTATGTTTAAATTTGAATTTGAAAAGTTCGCTTTTGCCAGTGTTGACCAGCGGTGAAAGCAAGTAAAAGTAGTTGGCAACAATGAATCACATTAAGCACGTGGCAACTCTAGACACATTGAACAGCTGAAGCGAATTGTTTTATTTACAAATTTGTAATATTTATTAACAAAGGATGTCGCTCGTCGCTTACGCCGCCAGTTCTGACGAAGATTCCGAGAATGAGGAGGAGGAAGAGAACTCAAGGCCACAGGTGGAGGTGATTAAGCAGCTGGCCAAGCCGAGCACAGAAGCCACAACAAAAGTCACAGCCAGTGGTCACATAAGCGACGAGGATGACGATTTTGTGCCCCAAGAAGTGTCCTTGCAGGAATTAAAGCCCGCCGGTAGACTTACCCTAGCCTTGCCCAAGCCAAAGGTAGCTGCACCCGCTGAGGATGAGTCAAGAGGCGAGGATGTGGACGACCTAATGGCACCCGCCTTTGCGAAACTTCCAATGCCTCGCACAGCAGCAGCCTCCGGCAAGGCAATTATAGAAGAACAAGATGATGAGTTCCTGCACAAAAAAGCGCTGCCTGTTCAGATAGAGAAACCCCCGCCGCCGCCGGTTAAGGGACGAGTCAAGATCAGCATTCCATCGCTGAGAGACTTCTCCGATGTCGACCAGGAGAAAGCCGACAAGGCCAAGAACAAGGTGGACAAACCCGTTGCGCCCAAGGGATCTGGATTGCTGAGTATGCTGCCCCAAGCCAAGTCAGAGCGGAATTTTGCCAAGGCATCCTCATCGGAAGCAGCTGCAGGCAACCCGACAATCAGCGCAAAGCCATCATCAAAAGCAGAAGCAAGTAATCCAGCACAGCCTCGGTCTGCCCCAGCCTTTGTGCCCGATACAGTGAAGCTGCGGCGAGCAGCGCACAACACTGAAGGAGTGGATGGTCAAAAGGCTTCTGGCCACAAGAAGAGTACCGAAGGAACGGGCAGCTCTAAGCCCACCCAATCTATGCCTGCGGTCAAGCTGGTGAATGCCAGCGACAGTGAGGAGGATGACGATGAAGGCACTCCTGGTGATTTCTTCTCCCTCAACGCTGAACACAAGCTGCCCGAGGTGAGCAGCAACGAGATCAGCGCTTTAGTAGCCAAACGCGCTGCCAAAATGGTGGAGGCCAGCAGCAAATACCTCGAGGAGATCGCAGAAAGGGAAGCGGCCGAAGCCGAGGCCGCTCGCCTCGAGGAGGAGCAGGTGCAGCAGGCCCAGAAGCGCTACCACGAACAACAGCTAAACGCCGAAGCCATGGACGCACTGGTGGGCAAAAATGCTAAGCGGCGGCGAAAGGAGGCCAAGGAGATGCAGGTAATCGACATCTCCGGATCACAGGTCCTGCCCGATCGAGACGAATGGATGCGAACGGCTCTGGCCTCGTCCACGACCTTCCAGCCTACCGGAGTGCTGACCGACGAGGAGCCGGTAGCGGGAACGAGGCGCAAGCACCAGATCACCTACCTGGCACACAAGGCCAAGGCCAACGAGGCCGAGCTGCAGGCCATGTGGTCGGCCAACAGGCAGACACGACGAGCCACCCAGAGCAAATATGGCTTCTGAATTTCCGTTTTCATTTTATGTACGTCCCTTAATCCTACAATACACTCGTAAACCTTATCCTAAACTAGACTTATTATATGGTGTTTACTGCAACCAGCCCTCGCGCTTGCCCAGGTGGCTGCCCACATAGAATATGGCGGTGCTCAATAGAAGGATCAGCGGGGCGATGGTCACATATATGGGTATTTGATGGGGATACTCCAGTCGCAGGCAAATCATCACCTGGGAGGCGATGGTCAGCAGCACGCCGGCAATGTTCCATTTGTAGAGGAATAGGAGGTCCGTGAGGCGATTCAGGTTGCGCCACTTGCGTATAAATTTGATGATCACGTAGATGATGATTATAACGTCGAAGATCCAGAGCGGGGTAAAGGTGACGAACCAATTCCAGTTGGTGCGCGGCTCCAGGCGCAGGCACAGCAGGATGAAGAAGACCAGAACTATGAACCATGTGAAGAGCGCTCGGTGTGCCAGAGTCATGTTGTCTGTCTATTATTTAGGACTTTTCCATCGTAGGTCAAAAATATAAACAAATCTCTAGGCACAAATTTGCGCAAGTGTTGGAAAACAACTGACAGCACAGTAGCTGCTAAAAGAGTATTTTGAAATAACTGCGTTTTCTGGAATAATATTGTATGAATAGTGCAAAATAAAATACCATAACAATTTAATTTAAATTGCTTGTTTTTAAATAAATCTTTAGATTAAAAATCTTAAGCAATTTGGATAACTTTTAAGCATAGGGCACGTGCGCATTTTCCTAGAAGACAGTGTAAAACAGCTGTTAGTGGACCTGTGCCAGCGGATGGCAACTCTGCCTGCGTGTTCGAGAAGAAGAAGATAATTGACGTGTCACAATTTTCACAATTTGGTTGGTGTTTCTTCTAAAAATTGAAAATAAGCCACGGCTACGTGTACCCTTTAGCAGTCTTTAACTGGGCAATAACCCTTTCCATCTCTCTCGCATGTTTTGATGCAGGCGCCTGCCCAAGCAACCAGAATACGGGCACCTGAAGGAAAAGCCGACACCCACAAGAAACAACGCAGGCAGGAAATTGTGAAAAAATAAAAGTGCCAACATGCTGACCAACTTCGAGTCGAAGTCGGCGCGGGTAAAGGGCCTCTCGTTCCATCCGAAGCGGCCCTGGATTTTGGTCAGTCTGCACAGCGGCGTTATCCAGCTCTGGGACTACCGGATGCACACTCTCCTCGAGAAGTTCGACGAGCACGATGGTCCAGTGCGCGGCGTGGCCTTCCATCAGCAGATGCCGCTGTTCGTATCCGGCGGCGACGACTACAAGATCAAGGTGTGGAACTACAAGCAGCGGCGCTGCATCTTCACTCTGCTGGCCCACTTGGACTACGTCCGCACGGTTGCATTCCACCACGAATATCCGTGGATATTGAGCGCATCCGACGATCAAACGATCCGCATATGGAACTGGCAGTCGCGCAACTGCATCTGTGTGCTGACGGGCCACAACCACTATGTGATGTGCGCCCAGTTCCATCCCACGGAGGATCAGATCGTTTCCGCTTCGCTCGATCAGACGGTGCGCGTGTGGGACATCTCGGGGCTGCGCAAAAAGAACGTGGCTCCCGGCCCCGGTGGCCTCGACGACCACTTGAAGGGCCATCCCGGTGCCACGGATCTGTTTGGACAGGCGGACGCTGTGGTTAAGCATGTGCTCGAGGGCCACGATCGCGGCGTTAACTGGGCCAGCTTCCATCCGACTTTGCCGCTGATTGTGTCCGGAGCCGACGATAGGCTGGTGAAGCTGTGGCGCATGAATGAGTACAAGGCCTGGGAGGTGGACACCTGTCGCGGCCACTACAACAACGTGTCCAGCGTGCTGTTCCATCCGCGCCAGGATCTGATCCTGTCGAACGGAGAGGATCGCAGCATTCGCGTCTGGGACATGACCAAGCGCCAGTGCTTGTTTACATTCCGGCGGGACAACGAGCGCTTCTGGATCCTCACGGCGCATCCCACACTGAACTTGTTTGCTGCCGGCCACGATGGAGGTGAGTTTCTTTCGCAGGTTCTTCAGGAATTCTTGTGTTTGATATTAATCCTATGTTTTGCGTCCCAGGAATGGTGGTCTTCAAGTTGGAGCGCGAACGTCCCGCCTACGCCGTGCACGGCAACATGCTCTATTATGTGAAGGAACGCTTCCTGCGCAAGCTGGACTTCACCACCACCAAGGACACTGTGGTGATGCAGCTGCGTCCCGGCAAGTCGCCGGTGTACAGCATGTCGTACAATCCGGCTCTGAACGCCGTGCTCATCTGCACGCGAACGAACAACCTGGAGAACAGCACGTACGACTTGTGCCAGATACCCAAGGACACGGAGAGCCAGAGCGAGTCGGACAGCAAGCGCAGCTCGGGCATCACGGCCATTTGGGTGGCGAGAAACCGCTTCGCCGTGCTGGACCGCAACCAGCAGCTGGTGATCAAGAACTTCAAGAACGAGGTGACCAAGAAGCTGCCCACGTTTTGTGAGGAGATCTTCTACGCCGGCACTGGCATGCTGCTCATCCGCGATCCCGAATTCGTTACCCTGTACGAGGTGCAGCGGCTTGTCTCCGTGGGCAGCATTAAGCTGGCCAAGTGCCGCTATGTTGTGTGGTCCTCGGACATGTCCCTGGTGGCGCTGCTCTGCAAGCACTCGGTGACCATCTGCGACCGAAGGCTCCAGTACCTGTGCACAGTGCAGGAGAACTGTCGCGTCAAGTCCGGCGCCTGGGACGAGTCGGGCGTGTTCATCTATACGACGAGCAACCACATCAAGTACGCCATCACCAACGGCGACCACGGCATCATCCGGACCCTGGATCTGCCCATTTACCTGACGCGCGTCAAGGGCAATCAGGTGTTCTGCTTGGATCGCGAGTGCCGCACCCGCGTGCTCCACATTGACCCCACGGAGTACAAGTTCAAGCTGGCACTGATCCAGCGCAAGTACGACGAGGTGCTGCACATGGTGCGAAACGCCCGTTTGGTGGGCCAGAGCATCATTGCATACCTGCAGCAGAAGGGCTATCCGGAGGTGGCCCTGCACTTCGTCAAGGACGAGAAGACGCGCTTCGGACTGGCCCTGGAGTGCGGCAACATCGAGATCGCTCTGGAGGCAGCCAAGGCCTTGGACGACAAGGACTGCTGGGACCGTCTGGGCCAGAGTGCCCTGCTTCAGGGCAACCATCAGGTGGTGGAGATGTGCTATCAGCGCACCAAGAACTTTGACAAGCTGAGCTTCCTCTACCTGATCACCGGCAACCTGGAGAAGCTTAAGAAGATGAACAAGATCGCCGAGATCCGCAAGGATGTCTCCGCCCAGTACCAGGGCGCCTTGCTGCTGGGCGACGTCAAGGAAAGGGTCAGCATCCTTAAGAATTGCGGACAGCTCTCGCTGGCCTATCTGACGGCAGCAACGCATGGCTTCCAAGAGCTAACCGAATCCCTGGGCGAGTCGATCACCTCGCAGGGCAACACTCTGCCCGAGGTGAATCCCAATGCCCAGCTGCTGCAGCCACCGGTGCCCATTCAGCAGCTGGAGACCAACTGGCCGCTGCTCTCTGTTTCCAAGGGCTTCTTTGAGGGCGCCATGGTCACCAGAGCGGGAACCAGTGCCACCGCTCGCCAAGCGCTGAACATCAACGCCGATGCTGCTTTGTTGGACGAGCACAATGCTGGCGGAGATGGCTGGGGGGCCGATGCAGATCTGGGACTCGACGAGGACGGCGAGGATGGCGAGATGCACGATGCTCTTAGCAACGACGGAGAGGGCGGAGCTGGCGGCGAGGATGGCGCCGGCTGGGACGTGGGTGACGACGATCTGGTGGTGCCCGAGGAGCTGGCCTCCAAGATTAAGGCTTCCGCCTTGGACAGCAATTATTATGCGGCCCCCAACAAAGGACTGTCGCCGGCGCAGCAGTGGGCCAACAACTCGCCCCTGGTGCTGGACCACGTCAAGGCGGGATCCTTTGAGAGCGCCTTCCGGCTGCTGAACGACCAGTTGGGCGTGGTGAACTTCAAGCCCTTCAAGCCGCTCTTCCTGCAGAACTACGCCTGCTCGCGAACCAGCTACACGGCCAACCCGAATCTGCAGTCCCTCAGTGGCTATCCTCTGCGAAACTACTCGGAAACCAATGCCAAGCTGCATCGGCCGGCCCTGGGCATCAAGCTGAACGATCTGGTGGCCCGCCTGCAGGCTGGCTACCAGCTCACCACCTCCGGCAAGTTCTCCGAAGCCGTAGAGAAGTTCCACTCCATTCTGATAAGCATTCCGCTGCTCGTGGTCGACACCAAGGTGGACACGGCGGAGGCCCAGCAGCTGCTTAGGATCTGTGCCGAGTACATTGTCGGCCTGAAGATGGAGACCATACGCAAGGGCATGCCCAAGTCGACGCTGGAGGAGCAGAAGCGGCTCTGCGAAATGGCCGCCTATTTCACGCACTGCAAACTACAGCCCGTCCACCAGATCCTCACCCTGCGCACCGCCCTCAATATGTTCTTCAAGCTGAAGAACTACAAGACAGCCGCCTCCTTTGCCCGCCGACTTCTGGAGCTGGCACCGCGGCCGGATGTGGCACAGCAGGTGCGCAAGATCCTGCAGGCCTGCGAGGTGAATCCCGTGGACGAGCACCAGCTGCAGTACGAGGAGTTCAATCCGTTCACCATCTGCGGCATCAGCTGGAAGCCGCTGTACAGGGGCAAGCCGGAGGTGACCTGCCCCTTCTGCGGCTCCTCCTTCGACCCGCAATTCAAGGGCAACCTCTGCACCGTGTGCGAGGTGAGCCAGATTGGCAAGGAGAGCATCGGGCTGCGCATATCCAGCCTGCAATTCCGCTAGAGACATCCAAGCGAGAGAATCCCTGCTTAGTTTAGTTTTACACGATCATTGCTTATGTATGAAATATAAAGTTCAGTATCTGTATATTATAATCAACAGAAGCCTGTGTTTATTTTGTAGCCAATATAAGAGCTCTTGAGATATATCTAACCATTTGATTTTAGATTACCGGGGTTTTTCTAGAGGAGTCACTGCGGAAAGCCCAACCCAACCCAACAAACAACAAGATCTCGATTAGTAATGATGTATTTTTAGTTAAAGATACGACACTAATTCCACACTAAGTTTGTAAGTATAATACCGTAAAAGCATACGTAAAGTAAGCATTAATTAGAGCTAAAACTAAGTCTAGGAGCATATTTATTCGAGCGTTATCTAATCTCGCACAATGGGGGGATGCCCGTTAGCGGGCTCGGAGCATTCTCAGTTGTCCATGAAGTAATGAGTATTCGCAAATTGAGTCTCTTGCTGCTGATGCTGCTGCTGCTGCAGCGGCGGTGGCGGCAGCGGCGGCTGCTGTTGGAGCTGGTGCGACGGCGGCGGTGCCGTCCACAGGTCCAACTAACGTCGCCACATGCTGGCGCCGACACCAATTCCCCCGGAGGCCACACCTCGCCGCACCGCCTCCATTTCGTCCTGCCGGTTGTCGCGGTAGGCGCGCTTGGTGTCCTCGAACTCGCGCAATCGCTGGTTGTACCGATCGATCTGGTCCCGCAGGATCGCATCCTCGTGCATTGCCCGCCGCTCATCGTACTCCAAACAGCCGACGCCGTCGAGGCGCTCCAGGTCCAGCCAGCCGCGGAAGCGGACGCACACACCGTTCATGATGAAGTAGGACTTGATGTGCACCTTGCCGTGCTCCTTGTCGAAGTCGCACTCCTTGTCGTGCAGGTACGGGTTCTGATTGGCATTGAACACCAGCTGCAGGTTGGTTCCCGAGGCCACGAAGCTGGTCTCCGTGTGGCCCTCGCGGCAGCCGTTCATGAAGCGAACCTGCCTCTCCTCGATCGAGCGCTCTCGGTAGCCCGTGTAGCGGATCTCGCTCTCCCGGCTGAGTCGGCGGAACAACTCGTCGCTCTCGAACTTGGACTTCTGGTCGGGCACAACGCGGGGCATCTTAAAGATGAAGCGCGGCTTGGGCTGCTCGTACAGCCCAATCGTGTCGTAGGGTATCATGTTGGCCAGAGCAGCTTCGTTCATCATTTTGTCTGCTGGGATTTCAGATCGCTGCTGCTGCTGCTTGTCTTCCAATCGCTGGACACTTTTATACAATTAACAATTGTATTATTAATATTATCCGAGAAAACAACGCACAATACAACAAAAAGGCTGGTTTGCGGTTTTGATATACACAATTAGAGCTGCAAAGTAATCGATGTATCGATAGCGTCGACGTTTTTAAAAAGGCGATACATCGATTCAACAACTGTTGTGTTTATGCCGTGCCTAAATTAACGAATTCACCTTGCATTAAATACACAAAAGGGCTTAAATAAACATAGTTTTATGTATTTAGGTTTAAGTTTGAGTTTAAGTTAAGCTTTTTAAATTACTAAAATCTATAATAACAATATATTCTACTAAATGCGATTTCCCACTGCTAACATTCAGTGTGACCAATCTGCGGAAAGCCGAAATACTCCACTTCCTTGAAATCGGGCTGCAGCGGCGTGTTTACAAATTTGTACCTTGAAAAGAACAGGTAGAAAAGGAAACTGATTAAACAACCTGCGATGACTGACACACCTGCGGCGGAGAACGACAAGCGTCCCCAGTTTGGAACCCGCCTGCTCACCGATGACGCTGACGTCTTCAAGCACAATGCTTGGTAAATATGGAAGGCACATTTGGCGGGGATTGGCCAGCAAGACTTGGGAGCACACTCGCCATCGCCGAAAGCCAGCGGGGGCGGGCGGCCGGCTGCTCACCGATGGGCGCGAGGTGTTCGAGTTTAACGCCTGGTAATGCTTGGTACGGTACTCACGGAAATCCTTCTAATTCTCGATTTGCAGGGACCACGTTGAGTGGGACGAGGAGCAGGAACTGGCCGCCCAGGCGGCGGTGGCCAAGAACTCGGCAAACAAAATGAACGACGAGCAAAAGGATCGCTTTCAGTCGGACGCCCCGAAGTTCTGGGACTGCTTCTACGGCATCCACGACAATCGTTTCTTCAAGGACCGCCACTGGCTGTTCACAGAATTTCCCGAACTGGCTCCATTGGAGGCGGAAACGGCAACCGACACGGCGCCACCCCGTAGCATCTTCGAGCTGGGCTGTGGCGTCGGAAACACCATCTTGCCTTTGCTGCAGCACAGCTCGGAACCAAATCTGAAAGTTTTCGGCTGCGACTTCTCCGCCCGGGCCGTGGAAATTCTCCAGAGTCAGCCTCAGTTCGATAAGAAGCGCTGCGAGGTGTTCGTCATGGACGCCACACTGGAGCAGTGGCAGGTACCCTTCGAGGAGAACTCACAGGACATCATTGTGATGATCTTTGTGCTCTCGGCCATTGAGCCAAAGAAGATGCAGCGGGTGCTGGACAACTGCTATCGATACCTGCGACCCGGTGGTCTTTTGCTGTTCCGCGACTACGGCCGGTATGACCTGGCCCAGCTGCGTTTTAAGAGCGGCAAGTGCTTGGATGACAACTTCTACGTGCGCGGCGATGGCACCATGGTGTACTTTTTTACTGAGGAAGAGCTGCGGAGCATGCTCACCCAGGCGGGTCTTAAAGAGGAGCAGCTTATTGTAGACCGCCGGCTGCAGGTTAATCGCGGTCGGGGCTTGAAAATGTATCGGGTTTGGATTCAGACAAAATTTCGAAAGCCTTTATAGTGCAATCATTTTTTAGTTGCTTACTCAGGACAGTTAAGCAAAACGTTTTAATAGACAAAGACCTAGATCTAGATCTTATATTAGTTCACACTATACATAAGTCTTAAACTGTTTTTTATATGTATAATAAATTTGTTTTATTATATAAATAATAAAGGTTTAAATGTTGAATCGAATAAGCATTTTTTTAAAGCCTATCCTTTTATCCCGGCTTGCGGCTTTCCATTCGTTACTTTGCCGTCTCGCCATGGAAAAGCTTCTCGCTGGAAACCAATTGATTCGCTCTCCGTTGGGCGAGCTTTTTCCCCAAATACACATAACAGTTAGAAAAGCTGCAAGTTTTCGCAGTTGGCTAAAAACGTCGTAAGTGAAAATTTTCCTTGTGCTGCGTGAAAATAATTCTAAGATTATTATTTAAGCAACATTTTCTGTAATACAAGCCCGCCCAAGCCAAGTTCAAGTGCGCTTTATGCCGATGTCCTAATGTTCGTAGCCGTTAAACAGGGACTTTGCCAAATAAAACCAAATCGAAATGTCACGCCAAATGCAACCGAATCCTGTGTGCCGTGCAGAATTTCATTGATTTTTTCCACACTGTCCCCGAGAGTCAAGTCTTTGGGGCACTTGAGACTATTTTAAAAACAGAAAATCAGCACGCAACGGATTAGCATTTCCAAGGACTTTTTCTCATTTTGGTTGTGCCATCGAAAGGCACGAAGCCATTTTGGTGGGCATTTCGCGGTGCTTTCGCCCTTTCGAATTAGAATTAGAAAAAATAGACAAGCAAGCAATTAACCTCGTTGTACTAAAAATAGTTGCAACTATTTTCGCACTCTATCCAGCAGTTTCAGCAGCGCTGAGCCAGAAAATTCCTCGGAAGGGCTGTCGTGGCAAGTGTTACCCGCACACACACACACGCGCGCATACACACATACTCATCCAGGTCCAGCCAATCCCCCCGTGGAGTGTTCCAAGTGAATTTTCATTGACGATTCGGGGGCGCAAAAAGCTCTGGTGGCAGAGTTAGCGAGCGAGAGAAAGAGAGAGCTGAAGAGAGAGCGCAACTGAGAGACAACAAAAACAACGAAGCACGGTTCAGCTGCACCCACTAGTGACCACCAACTAACCCAGCCAAGCCAGCCATCCTCGACCTGCGGCAGTGAAAGACGTTGCTGGCCCCAGTCCTGCACACATCATCCTAATCATCGCCAGAGCCCAGGCACTCCAAGCTAACAACCAACAACCGACAGAGCAATGTAAGTGAAAGGACATCGTTATTGATTTACCCTCGCAGTTCGCAGTTCGCAGTTCGCGTTTGATAGCCACGCATTAAGTATACGCAGCATGGGTTTCGGCCATTTCCATTTGCCACTTGCCACTTGCCATTTTATTTCCAGTCCAAGTGGCTTGGCTGGGAATCGTAAAAAGAAAGAAAACGAAGCCGACGGAGAACAGCTGCAGCTGCAATTTGTACAGCTCGGTAGTGTGGGAATGAATCACTTGGCGGACGACGATGACGTTGTCGTGGCATCACATGGCCCAGTCTCTCACACCGCAAAATCAATAAATACGCTTCAAGAATACGTTTCGCAGCAAATGAGTCAGGACAAAGCCCATTAATTGTACCTCATTTTGGTCGAAATTAAAAATAGTTAGAGCTACTGGAATTTGTTCTATTTCCACAATTGCCGGTTGTCAAATTTATCGATTTGGTTTCCTTTGTTGTCGGCAAACAAAGAGAAATATCGATTGAACATAATGACCTTTAGCCTTTAAATATAACAAATTTCTTAAAGAAACTTGGGGAATATATTATTTAGTAAAGACTTTTATAAAGTCCAAGCCCTAATATTAATCGGCTATTGTTATTTATTATTAATTATTTATCAGCCGGGCAGAGGTATCAGTTTTTAAAGGGGTTCTGAGATGGGCAAGAAAGACAAGAACAAGGAACCGTAAGTGAGAAGCTCCTTAAACCAATACGGGTAGCGGTAGCCGGCTAGAAGTACTCGTATATATACCAGCACTGTCTATATAGTCCACACGTACTGTATCGCGGAGAGATGTAACGTAACCGATTAAAGCTAGCAACTAGTCGAAACCCGAATCCAACTCACACACCCAGTTCTCCCAGTGTAATCCAAGTACTGTATTTAATTTGAGCGCCATCCCCCGTTGGGAGTTGATTAGTCTTGGCTCCAAGCTATTTCTGTGCGCTTCTCGATGACTAATGACGAACTTTTCTGCTCCTCCTTCGCATTATCATACTGCTGACATCGCAGGGCGGACGCTGCACCAGCTGGCGATGCACCACCAAATGCCGGAGCCCCGGCCGGAGAGGGCGGCGATGGCGAGATTGTGGGCGGGCCACACAATCCGCAGCAGATTGCGGCACAGAAGCGTCTCCAGCAGACGCAGGCGCAGGTCGATGAGGTAAGTAAGAACAGTGGTCAAATAGATCCTTGAGAATTATCTCTAATAGTAGAATATACTGATATGTCCTGTTTTGTTCCACCTAGGTCGTGGACATCATGCGCACGAATGTGGAGAAGGTGCTGGAGCGCGACAGTAAGCTGTCGGAGCTGGACGATCGCGCCGATGCCTTGCAACAGGGCGCCTCGCAGTTCGAGCAGCAGGCGGGCAAGCTCAAGAGGAAATTCTGGCTGCAGAACTTGAAGGTAAGCCACCTTAGTAGATCTGATTAGAATACTCTGACTATATCGACTTCCTCCCGCAGATGATGATCATTATGGGCGTGATTGGCCTTGTTGTCGTGGGCATCATTGCAAGTAAGTTGATCGATCCTAGCCGGCCCCTCAGACACTCATTACCTGGACACGCACATGCCACATACATGACTCGGACACAGAACCGAAACCGAAACCAAGATACTCCTCAAACCCTCAACCGAATTGTGTTTTGTCTTTTGAGTTCGCCTTGGTTTAGCGCTAATTTCGATTTCGTTTCTCTACACAAACTCCAAATCTAAATTGCGTTTTTAATTCCACTTTGCCACCTTTTTTTCTCTAGGTAACTTTATGTAGATTGCTAAGCAACTTATCTAATCCATAAGAACATAGTAACCTAGCCGCAGTGCAATGCAAATCGAAACCAAATCAAAAGCCAATCAATCAACCCAATAAGAACCAATCGAACCAAAATTCAGACTCACTAACGCAGCTATTACGAGTAGAGCTCCGCCGAACTCACAGTCCAACTGATCGTTCGCTGATTCGACCTAGATGCCTTGCGAAATTATAAAAAAGCCATATACCATATCATGCGCCTCAACAGCCACTAGAACAATAACCATATATATATATA